>CALNHX010006824.1:0-83177 GCA_940337035.1 Agriotes lineatus
AAAAATAGTTTGTTTCAACTCGAACGGTGTGACGGCACAGCTGCGAAATGACGTCTTGTTCAATTCCTATATGTTCAACAGACCTCGATAGCGCAACGGTAAGGTGCTAAGGCTGCTGCCAAGAAAACTCGGGTTCGAATCCCGCTCGTCCAGAGATTTTTTTAAATTTAAATATTTCCGCGAGTGAATGCAAGAGAGAGACAGTAGCTTCGAAGAGCGAGATAGATCCACCAGTTTGAATTTCAAATATTTCCGCGAAAATTCAAAATTAAAAACAACCGCCGTGAGAAGTGCGCGCGCACCAAGATGGCCGACACACCGCGAAATTCAAATTCAAATAATGGAACTTCGAAAAAAAATCGGAAAAAAAATCAAATTTCAAATATTCCCGCCAGAAATCCAAGATGGCCGCCGCGTAATTTTAATCGGAAGCTAATGCGTAATTTATTCAGTAGCACATATGTAAATTACATATCAAACTTCATATGTGATTAATTAGATCAAACCGCGAAATTAATTAGATCAAACCGCGAAATTAATTAGGTCAATCCGCGAATAAAACCGCGAAATCCGCGAATAAATCCGCGAATAAATCCGCGAATTAAAGGAGCGTGGCTTAATCGAATTAAAAGGAGTGGGGGTAAACCGTCCCCTTTCTACTAGGGATTGCCGCGAGCTGTTTGCAATGCCTTAAATCCCGGATGTTGGCATTATTTCAGTTATTATTGAGGGCAGTAATGTGCTGCAAGGTTGTTGCTACAATTACCTAATAGAGTAATCGTTGGAATTATATACTATTTAAAATTAATACTCAAAATGTCGACAATATTAAAAAGGTGATGTGATAGAGTTAAGCACAGTTGATTTCATTAAAATTTAATCAATAAGAGCTTTAATAACAGTGTATGTACAACAGCCATAATATTGAATAAAACATGTTAAAATTGTGACATGGTAATGTAAATAAAACGAGTTTAGATATAGATTAAAAATAATCCAGAAATTCGTACAAACACCATATGGGACAATACAGAAAAGTTGCAAGTCATGATGATTTAGCACAAAATATTTTAGTTTTTAGTTTAAAATAAGTGGAATCAAATTAATATTAAATTTTCTGGGAATCACCCAAATGACCATGTTTAGAAATCAAAATCTAATATTAAGAACTACGTAGTCATTACGCTTTGCAAAAAACCGAGTTGGTGTTCTCAATCTATTTTAAAGCGACTGTATCCCAAGTCGCTATTCAAAACCAATACAGTACAAAATTTGTCGACTGTTGCGCTGCCCATTTCATCTTCAACTTCCATTAAACTCATTTCGGAGTTGAATAGCTGCAGACCTCTTATGGTTGTTTGATTATACCTGTTAAGAAATTGTATGTGCTTAACTACCGTCAAAATGCCGTTCACGGCAGGTTATTCAAATGGCTTCTTTTATTCGAGAGTGTAACATATGGAAATTGTCAGAGTGAATGGAAACCCTCTGTTCTTCCAAGGCACTCGGTATCAATCATATATCGCTAATGATGCAGGGGTAAATTAACCGCGCGACGTGTGGTGTGTGGCCACACCAAACTCTTCGTAATGGTATTGTGCTATTACAAAGCTAAAACCCATTAGTCGTCGCTACTAATGCATTCACAACCACTTCGCTTTACATTTCCATTGAAGGGAAACTATAACATTGGAGCGCCTTGCAGTAGGAATTCATATTAGTTGTGCTTGCGACGTATGGATTGGCCATTCCCTATGTAGACCATATAATTGTTTGGGAGATTCCAGAGTATGTAGATTAGCTAATGGCAATAAAGGCGAAATTGCATTATCGATCTACGTCCGATGCCTATCGGGCTCTGCTGATGATACTACAGCTATTGAAGCACGTGATAAGGGCTGGATCAATGGTTCTTACAAATTGACGATATAACTGATATAAATGTACATCTAATAATATATGAATAATTTCGCATTCGTAGGCTTCGAATTGTTATTGTTAAATTGAGTGTAATTCCAAGTACTTACTCTTTCTTGTCAGTTAGTGTTGATCGATTAATATTGTCTAACATCTGGAAGGCGGGTTTAGCTAATAATAAGGTTAATAGTATTGGTATAGTAGGCTGTTGCAGATCCAGAATCATATACCTGTGTCTGACAGCGGTTCTCAAAGGTCGGGTTCGATTCATGAATTCATTTAATAATGCTTTAATTGCGATATATTAGAAAATGTTATACACATTTTAGTAGTAAATAGTTTATAAAATTATAAACACGTTTTTTGGTACCTGTTTAAATTGCAGTTTTGCACATCATAATACTTAATAAACGAATATAACAAAAATTATAAAAACAGTCCAAACATCCTTTTCATAGCTTAAGATAAGATACGGTAACATATACATCAATTGATTTAGTTTTGTACTAACAAAACACTATCATTGCCAATAGCATTGTAGCATAAATTATTTTATTCAATTTTGACAGTTTAAAGTGACATAAACTTAAACTCCATAACAACCTTCATAAACAGTCTATAATTCATGACTGAAATAAAAGTGTTTTATCTACTCCAGTGGGATAAGTAACGCATTATGTCACTCATTTGACACTATTTCAGTTAGGTAATGAAGCTCATTACACCAATCAGTTATGTAATGGTTTCATTAGGCAACTGAGTTGTGTAATGACTTCATTACGTAACTGAAATGGTGTCAAATGAATGACATAATGACATTTGCCTACTAAAATATTTTTGAAAATGACAGATCTGACATTTCTTTTAATGCAGTTTTCTCAATTTTAGGCAGTCGTAGATAAAATTTTGTACAATACATGTGTGATAATGCATCATTAATATACTTGTGTGCTTACATAACTCGTGCTACGCACTCGTTTGTAACTTATACACACGTATATTAATGATGGTTGTTGAAGCATCATATTTAATATTTACTTGAGAATAATCCTAGAAATTGTTCGTGGCATTAGGAGCTGCAGCCAGGTTAATTTAAGTCTTGCTCATCTCCCGCTGTCCAGCAATCTATCATACTTAAGATCCTAATCTTGGATTTGCATGTCATTTGTAAATACCATCTGCAATTTAAAACGGATGTCATTAGTTTATTGTTAGAGCTTTCGGCGAAATGCAGCTCTCTCTTGCGATGGTCGACCATTCCTTCCCCCTACTCCTAAAGGGGTGGTTTAACGAGTGTCCGAGTTTTCTTGGGCTCGAAGAGACAGACACGACCAGAGTCACGTTAAGACACCGAGAGATTATACATCTCCTCTATAATCAGTACCGGCAAGTTTAAATTTGTAATTATACAGTCCGCTTTTAGTGTTACATTGGTGTATATATTGTAAATAAAGTGTTATTACAATTATATTTGTTGTGTTCAATCATTCACGACCGCGACGACTTGCGTGATTCTCCGCGGTATTTCGTTCTGCCCGTAAGGTTCGGGTCGCAACAATGGTGTTATCCCACTTGTATAGTAAATGACTATTACCTACTCCTACTGTATAATAGCCATGAATTAGGTATGATTCATAATTCACGGTTTGCAGCCAATCATAAAATTCTATTTTTATAATTCAATAGTTTGCAAGTTGCAACCAATCAGAAAATTCTATTTTCATTATTCAATAGGTTGTAGCCAAACACAAAATTCATTCTTATCGTGTTATTAAATGACTTTTGAAGTTAACAGCTGTTACAAATGTCATAATTCGGAAATATGAACACAAAACTCCTATTGCACAGGAGTAGATAATATATTGTATTACATTGGCGATTATGGCCATTATTCACTGAGATGACTTGCGCCACAAGCCGAAGGCTTGTGGCGTAAAAGTCATCTTCGTGAATAATGGCTCTCATACTAGACTATTAATTCAATAGAGAATTAAAAAAGTTTATTTCACTAGAGAATTAAAAAAGTTTATTTCACTAGAGAATTAAAAAAGTTTCAATGAAGAACAATATATTTTTATTTCTACAAATATTTACATTCAATAATTCTTTCTCTTTGTAGTGTCTAATATATAATTACTAAAAGTTAGATCAAATCGACGATGAATGGGCAAATTCTTCTAAGTCGAATATTTTTTATTATTTACACCTTACGTGAATTCAATCCGCGGACACACTTACATATACGACAATTAAACATTTATTAACTCAAAGATATGATCTCACTCGCACTACGTGCTCGTGAGCTCAACAACTTTTCGTGAATAAACATATGTTTAATTCATTTGGTGTATAACATTTAATAGACTAAGAGAATGGGAAGAGAAAATTATAATTATGAAAGGGAAAAGTAGTCTGAAAAACAGAGAAATTTATATAGATCATGATCTAACGAGAGAGGAAATGCGCATTCAAAAAATAATAAGGGATACAACAATGGCTCAAAAAAATTGAAGAAAATAGAATAAAAATAGGATATTCAAAAACTTATAATAAAGGAAAAGCAGGAGGCCTTAATCAAAGACCCAAAAAACTAACACATAAATACAAAGATGAATCAACTGAAACTAGAAAAACAAAAAATAGAAACTAACCTATGAAAAATAGCTACATGGAATACAAGAGGTATTAACGAAAAGAAAGCTGATCCAGTTTTCCTATTAGAGGAGGTAAAACTGGATATTTTAGCAATAACTGAGACCAAAAAGAATGGAAAAGGGTGTACAGAATTAGATGAAAGAGATATTATGATATACTGCGGAATTGAAATGGACAAATGGGCACAATGTGGTGTAGCTTGTATAATAAACAAAGATATTGTAGACGAAATAAAAGGGAATGAAATTACAGACAGAATTCTTATATTGAATTTTGAGAAAGAAGGAGAACGTTACACATTTTAAATAATCTACGGACCAACTGAAGCAGCGAAAAAAAGGAAATGGAAGAGTTTTGAAATATATTGCAGAGAGAAACGGAAAAGGACAAAGGGGCAGTAATAATTAGGGGGGACTGCAATGAAAGAGTTGGAAACTGCCCAATCAGGTCTGAAGGAAGTGTAGGGAAATTTGGAGAAAGTTCTAAAAACGGCAACGGACAGAGAATAATTTACTTTTGTATTTTAAATAACATGGTTGTTGGAAACACATGGTTTCAATGTAAAAACATAATCAAATACACCAGAGAAGTCCCAAGCGGAAAAGAGAGATCAATAATTGACCTTATAATTATAAAGAAAGATAAAATAAAAAAGTAAACGACATAAAAGTCAGAAGAGGATATGATGTAGGTAGTGACCATTATTTGGTGATTGTAGTTATTAAAAAGAAGACTGAGGATACTACGAGGAAGAAACATACAAAACAAAGGATTTTGCAATATGCAAATATTCAAGCGTACAGATTAAAAAAAGAAAAAGTTAGGTCAAGGTATCAGGGGAAGATAGACATGGAAATTACAAATAAGCGACATCTGATAAATTTGGGCATGGAAGACCTATGAAATACGTTTAAGAATATAATACGTACAACAGCAAGAAAAGTTTGTGGAGTAGCGAAAGACACAAAGTAAAAGAGATAATGGTAAAATAAAAGATAAAGTGCAGAAGAAAAAACACTTATGGAAAATAAAAACTTAGAGGCCAACAAAAATGCTAATCTTTACCAAAAATATAAAAAGAAAAAAGAAAAGTTCAAACATCTAGTGAAATAGACGAAAACTAAGACATGGGAAGAATTTGGGGATAAATGGAACAAGATGCACCAAGTAACGCCAAGATGCAATACGAGAACTAAGAAAGGAAAAGAAAACCCCATTAAGAAATATAAAAGACTGCCAAGGAAAAATAATCTCCGAAGAAATTAAGCCTTCGGCACTATAATGGGAGAGGACATCTGGAGAACCATGGCGAAAAGAGACGTTAGAGATAAGATGATAAAAATTACCCGAAGTCTATAATACAAAACGGAAAATACGGTACGAATAGAAAGTAACATGACGAGGAAACGTATTATCACAAGAGGCGTAGGATAAGGAAACTTCTCAAACCCACTCCTGTTTGTTATGATAATGAACGAAATAGCAAGCAAAGTAAATCAGCAGGTAAATGGAAAACAGTAAACTACAAGCTGTTAAAATAAATGAACTGTTGTATTCTGATGATCTCGTCCTGTTTGCTAATAACAAGATTGAGTTACAAGGAAGAATTGAAAAATAGAAGGGGACGTTATCACAATATAATTTAAAGATAAATTTGAAAAAGACGGAAATAATGACCACAGCTAACGTGCCTGAAAAGATTGCAGTAAATATACAAAGAGAAATTATAACAGAAACCAAACAGTTGAAATATTTATAATAGAAGAAACAGATAAACTAGAAGGAGAAATAACAGATCGAATTCGCAAAGTATTGTCTTTGTATAGAACACTGTATAAAACCTTTTCTCAATAAAAGGGAATTATCTAAATCAATCAAAATCAAAATATATGAGTCAATCTTAGTACCGATGCTCATATACGGAAGCGAGCCATGGATGTTAACAAACAGACCAATAGCAAAATAGAGCGTGTTAAATGAAGATACTAAGGAACATAGAACGAGTGACAAGAATTGGCAAAATAAGAAGTGAAATAATAAGAAAACAATTAAATGTGAAAATTGTACTTGTGAAAATCGAAACGCAACAGCTAAGATGGTTCGGACCTGTAGTGAAAATAAACGAAGACAGAACAGTAAAACTGTTATGGGAAACGGAAAGACGCAATAAAAGAAAACGTGGGAGGCCAAGAAAGACGTGGAATAACGGCATAGCAAACATACTTAAGACCAAAGGATCTAACTGGTCTCAACCGAAGAAAGTGACCAAAGACAGAAAAGAATGGAGAAAGTTTTATTACCTCTACACCAAAGGCAGAAGAGGCCACGCAATAAGTAAGTATTTATGTTTGCAAAAGGAAAGAATTTATAGATTGATAAAACTCAAATAACCAATCTAACTTTGAAAAAATTAAATTAATATTATACATAAGTATAACTGCAACTATTAGTGAGTACTACAAGCAAGGTCTTTCTTTCATAGGCAAAATGACGGTCGGTTGAAACACAGTCTTTAGGTTATTGGTGCTTTATTTTATTGTTATTGTTATTTATTATTTAAATTAAGTTTTGTGCACCGTCTGATGTTCTAAATTAAACTCTTTTGTTTGTGATATTTATTAATTAAAAAGTTTAATGTTACTTTCTCAATTGACTATTATCTCACAGCCAATTATTTTGACAGTTTAACAATAAATGTAGCTACGATTTCTTCAAATTTTCTTTTCTATGTCCCACTAAAACTTTTATTTGCAACAATGTAAGTAATATTGGAAAAATCGCATATTATTTTAACACTTATTTTTTATATGAAACATGCTTTACTCAGAAATCCCTCGCAGGTGGAAGTCGTGACACTAACAAATTTTAAAAATCAAAGGAAACTAGCGGTACAAGTATCTTAACGTTTTTAATAATACTGAAACAATGAAAGGAAACACTTGATAATGCGAATCACACCAATTTGCAAATAAAACATATTGCAGGTGGTGGGATTTGAACTCAGCACGATTTCAGGGCCTGCGAGAGCGATTCCAACGCTTGGTTACAGCTCGCACTCAACCCGCCCATTAGTTCCGTTCGGCCACGAAGGAGTGCCTCGCATCTGCTCTCGCAGTACTTACTTCAGGCTCAACACAGCCCGATAACATCGTAGTCTATGGACCTCCTTTACGACGGAAAAGCTGCAGCTCCAGGAGTAGAAACGGGATCTCAGTTTCTTCTGTGTACTATCCTCAAGGTCCTACCTTTCAAGGTGCCTCGTAGATGAAGTCGTACTTAAGGACTGATTTGGGTGACCACAGTGCTTTTTGTGTGTATCACGAAGATTATATTTTCCGAATTTATCTACCCTTTTTGAATTTTCTATAGTTGCGGCCCTTCTGACACGCACGTATTCACTCATCAAAACGATAAGTTAACACTTTTACTGGCAAAATTGTACTTATTTTTCCACAATTTGGGAAGAACAAAAATATCTCCATCTCCAAGGCAACCAACTCAATTATTTCATAAACAAACAGATACATAACATTACCTAATTTACATATTTGATCAATATTATAGATACAATTCACTTTATTTTTTAGACTTAAATGTTTGAATTATTTAATTAATAATAAATAGCAATAAATATGTACCGAGCTGGTTATCATAAATTTCTAATTAATTAATTTTGAAGGTCCTAATTTATAATAATAAATTTAACATTAAACAATAATTATCCTTAAAACATTACTTCGTCTGGAAAATAATTTATAAAATACATGAAGTAGAAGCACCCTTGCCCAACCTTTTATTTCAATAAATACGTTCGAATCTAAGTTTGGAACTATTTAATTTAGCCGGATAGCAGGAACAATCTTCGTGAGGAGACGATAATTTGAAAAATCGACGATGCACGGGCGATAACGTCCGTGATTTATTCCCGGCTCCATAGCCGGACAAAGTAAACGAATACATTAGCGATCGAATTCGATGGACCCTCGTCCATAAAAAATAACCAAACATAACCCCACGATCTCCCGCTGGCTCGTTTCACGCCCCACTTTGCTTCGATTCCGCCAAACGCACAAAAAACGGCCGGAGGAAAATTAAGTCGGATTATCCGCCGTAAAAAACGTAGGAAGCGGAAAAATAAATAAGAATTGTGTCCGAATTCGCCCTTTCGGAGAGACTCTGATGGTCCTCACGCTACGAGGACAGGCACATTTGTATCGAGTGCTTTTATGCTCGCACAAAGAAGAAACGCTGACGTAACGAAGTCTAAATGTCCTCCGGATGGACGCCTGCGGTCGCCCTTTCAACTGCAAAATTTGTGTTTTCGTGGTCGTTGCACCGCCAGAACTTGAGGTGTGCAGGCGACAAGCTGTCTGGATCCGAAGATCCCTGGGACAGCGTTATCCGCTCTTTTCGAAAACGGACAGTTGCGAGAAAACTAAATAGGATTAGGCTTTCTAATCCCATTTTGTACTTTTCTACTTGTGGGAACTGTCATTCGCGATTCCTTAGTGGACTCCGACATACCTCCATGAAAAAAACTAAGCAACAAAGACCTACCGTTAGGAAATTAAACATCTGGAGAATATCTGTATATTTAATAAAATTAATATATTCACATCTTCCTTAGTGTTATTATTATTATTATTATTATAGTCTCTACAGAATTAAAAAGAGAAAACTTCTGTATTATAATCAGAATCAAAAGGTATAAAATGAAATTATCAAGGGTAATACCACAAAAGGTGAAAATTTTTTGAGAATTTTTTCCCTCACATGCAAATTATTGCGCCTTGAGTGGTATTTGAAAAGATTATTCAACAATATGTGTAGATGACTTTTACTGTGTTCGCCAGCACACATTTTTAACGTTTTCCACTATTAATTCAATACTGGAGCTTCCAACACGATTATTATGAGTTTTTAGAACGACGCTGATTTGCAAACTTGGACTTTGACGTTTTCGTGAAATGACAGTCAAAGGCTACTCACTAAATTGAAATAATTGAAACCAATCGGGCTCGCGTGAAAACACTGTGACATTAGGTGTTTCAATGACAGTGAATTTTGATTGGCCTTTTCTGACAAATTGAACAATTTTCATTGGTTCGTTCATTATAGTGTTGAATAATCAAGGGTAATACCACAAAAGGTGAAAATTTTTTGAGAATTTTTTTGTTCACATGCAAATTATTGCGTTTAAATTTCTGGTAACCAAAACTGCGTTAAAAATTTTGAGCAGTTTTTGTTGAGAGAAATTTGCAATAATTTGCATGTTGACGAAAAAAATTCTCTTAAAAAATTTTGCCTTGAGTGGTATTTGGAAAGATTATTCAACACTATGGGTAGATGACTTTTACCGTGTTCGACAGCACACATTTTTAAAGTTTTCCACTATTAATTCGATACTGGAGCTCTAACACGATTATTGTGAGTTTTTAGAACGACGCTGATTTGCAAACTTTGGCTTTGACGTTTTGGTGAAATGTCAGTTAAAGGCTACTTACTAAATTGAAATCATTGAAACCAATAGGGCTCGCGTGAAAACACTGTGACATTAGGTGTTTTCAATGACAGTCAATTTTGATTGGCCGTTTCTGACAAATTGAACAATTTTCATTGGTTCGTTCATTATAGTGTTGAATAATCTCCTAAATTTACTGAGCCAAAATTCAGGAAAATGTGAGTGCTATGGCAAGGCGAACCAAAAACTTCTGTTAAAATTTCTATAAAAATGTATTGATTTGAATTGCCTACTCCTCATTAATACATTATGAGTGTTCTTTGTATATACGTGATGTTGACATGTTATTATAACATGCTAGAAGCATATATATTGCTATTAATAGAAATGGGAGGCTAACAATTTTAAAATAAGCAATAAAAACATTTGATACAATAAAGGAAAAAATCTAGTGTGAACTTCCTTTTACAGTGATCTTATAATTAGTCAAAAATTTGTTATACATTTTTAAGTATTTGTCAAATATTTTCAAAAATTGCAAATTCTACAGAAACCGTACAAAATTGTATTACAATGAAAATGCAATTTTGCTCTAAAATTTTTAGCCGAATTCAAAAATGTAATAATATACCGGGTGTTCTATTTAAAATAACAAAGTTGATAGCGATTTTCGGTATAACCGGAACTGATATGACCGTCAAAATATTGTAGTTGTAGTCGCTCTTACCCATAAAATCCATGGCCACAGTTTCAAATTTTCAATTTTATTAGTTCTCTATAATGCCCTATAAAATAGGTGTTAATAAAAAAAGAACAGAAAACCCATTTTAGAGGTATTCAACTGGAAAATTACTTATCTCACATCAACACACATTAAAAACTTAATAAAAATGTAACGTTCGAAAAACGAATGACAAAGGAATGAAAATAAGAAATAATAATTTAGAAAGACCGAAGTGTTTAATTCTATTATAATAAATAATGCATATACAAGCATATCATAAAGTAAGGGATATATTTCAACTTATTATATATTTTTAACAAATTAAGCTAATAACAAAAAGTAAACGAGTTTTAATTGCTTAAATAATGGAATTTTGTAGGGACAAAACTGATTACCGCAAATGTTGAATATGGCCTCCATTTTGTTGGTGTAAGATTACCAACTTTCCATCCAAATTTTACATCATTATGTAACATTTCTGAATTGCATCCTTTTGCCCCCTAACTTCGTATTTTAATTCTTGCGACTATTTTTGGGCGTGTTCTAAACACAATTTAAAAAAAAATCTCTTGGTAGCCACAAATTCACAAATTTTCTGCTTAAATTGAGATGATTTCATTTTGACATCTGCGCCAATAGCTGTCATGACAATACTTTAGTTTTCCACAGAATATAATCACATTATTTAAGCAATTAGATTTTGTTTACTTTTTATTGTTGGCTCGATTTGTTAAAATTATATAAGAATTTAAAGTATACTTCTAACTTTATAATAACATATACAAGTGTAAAACTCAAAATAAACTTGCTAAATACAAATAAATACTTCTGGAAGTAATATAATTCACAGGGCATAGATATTGACCGTAACTTTTTTTTAAATTAAAATGATGAATTATTGATTTAAAAATATTATTTAAAAGTAAAGAAGCCGAGCGGCGCAGTTGGGTAAACGCCAGGCTTGCATTAAGCAAATCCTCCGTTCGAATCCCGTGGGGGTCGGAATTTTTCCGTAGCCTTGGCGATTGGAATCGGGCTCGGTGAGACCATTCACAGTTGGGCACCAAATTAACTGCGCTCTACTCAGAACCACAGACCTAAGAGATAGAGTAACAAGGTCAACACATCAACAAGACACACATTTCACACAATGGTCGCTGCGCAAGCACCAAAGGCGCGCTCCAATTCTGTATCCGAATCCGGGGCAAGTTGAGCATTCTACCGCCAGATGCCAGCGCATAAAAGCACCAGCATCTACACCGCAAGGTAAATAAGGTTACAGATTATACATACACATACATTTAAAAGTCACAAATCATGAAAGATATTATTAATAAAGCCGACGATGAAAGAACACTATTGTTAAAACAATTAAGTTAACAATAGTATAAAGAGTAAATCTATTTACAATGTCAAGTTAAACTTACAAATGTATAATGAACAAAGTTATTTCAAGTTATTATACTTGTCAATGAAGTGGATATGGATATATGCCATTTCAAAGTTTAAAAATTATTTTTTTCGACAACCGTCAAAATAAGGGGACATTCGCGTATCGTTATCGATAGCCGAGGTTTGCCATTTTTTAATGTGGTAAAAATAGGATATTTATTTACCATTGGCGACATGAAAAAATAGATTATTTTTTCAGGTGCTAATAAGTAGCCGAATAAAATATGCTACTTTTTTCTCCAAATGTGGAAATAGCTACCCTAAATTAAACATTATAATTATTTTGAGTTGTGCAGAATGCACTGGAGAGTTGGTGCTATAGATTCCACACAAAACCAACAAAGCAAGCTATATTTTCTCTGACTAGTCAGGTAAAAAACATTTTCTCTAACTTCGCAGAAAAATTACAATGTAGTCTTGTTAGTAATTTTTTTTCACATCGACAGTAAAGAACGTCGAGATCGTCATTAAAATACGAGAAATCGGCAGTGAGGTAATCCGTTGTTTTATGATTTTTTGTAGGTCACGAGACGACATATAAACGTCAACCGCCATCAACATAACCTACAAAAGTTGGTGAAAATGCTGTAATTACACGTTTTCTCGATTTAAAACAACATACTGTACCCCTCGGCACTGAAATTCCTTTTTATTCCTTAGGTGGCTTATTTGCCTTGGCCCTTCGGGCCTCGGCAACTAAATCCACATTCGCGATAAAAAAATGAAACTTCAGTGTCTTGGTATACAAATTACAATTTTTTGAAAACGGCAGTGAAGAAAGTCAAAATCGTCATTAACATACTACGAGTAGAAATCGCCAGTGAAGTAATCCATTGTTTTACGACTTTATACATATAGGTGGTGGGCCGACAGATAAACATCAACCGACGCCAACATAACCTACAAAAGTTGGTTAAAATGTCGAAGTTTAACGATTTCTAAATTTAAAAAAAACATAGTGTACCAGTCGGACTGAAGTTTCTTTTTATCTTTCTTATGTGGCTTATTTGCCTTGGCTCTGCGGGCCTCGGCAACTAAATTCACATTCGTGATAAAAAGTTAAACTTCAGTGCCAAGGCAAATAAGCCACTTGAGGGATAAAATATAACTCAGTGCCGAGGGGTACTCTATGTTTTTTTTTAAATCCAGAAATCGCAAAATTACAAAATTTTAACCAACTTTTGTAGGTTATGTTGACGTCGGTTGACGTTATCTATGGCCCCGCCACCTACAAAAAAACAACGGATTACTTCACTGCCGATTTCTCGTATTTTAATGACGATCTCGACATTCTTCAACACCGATTTTAAAAATTCGCATTTCGCGCACTAGCGTGCAAAAAATTCTTTGCCGCATTCGAATTACTTTTTTGCATTGGCTAAAAGTGTCATTTCCACATGCGCAGCAAAAAACACTAATTTCGCTTACTTATTACAACAATAACTATTTATGACAAGGAGCGACAGTTGTGCTTAATAGAAAATTAGATATAAACGTCAAAAAACTGCCATGAGAGATTTTAAACAATACAGTGATAGTGGTTTTAAAAACTTATTACAAGATTATAATGTTTAGAATAAAGATTAAATTGAAAACCAATTTTTTGTAATAGTTTCTCATGTATAATTATCATATTTTTTAAATAAACCACCACTGATTTTAAATTGTTTTACAGTTTACTTTTAATTAAAAGTTTGTTTTTACTAAATAAACCAGCGATGTTGAGGTAAAAAGATATCATAGTGTAATGATACTTAATTATGACCTACAAAATTTATTAAAAATTTATGATAACTAGCTGAATACATATTGTTTGTTATTTAATGTGAATTAAATGATTCAAATATTTATTTAAGTCTTAAAAATAAAGTGAATTGTAGTGTGTCAATTAGGCATTGTGATTTATCATGTTTGTATACGAAATAAAATTTCCAGAAGAGAACTGAAACGCTTGTACTTGCAAAACTGTAAAAAATAAAATAGTAGAAGGGCCGCAACTTAATAAAAGTCAAAAATGGTAATCAAATTCAGATAATATGATCTTCATGATACACAAGAAAAGTGTTTGACGCATAATGGTCCCCAAAGGCAGTCCTTAGACACGGCAGCATCTATGAGGCATTTTGAAATATAGGACCTTGACAATACTACCACATAGAAGGAGCTGGAATCCTGCTTCTGCGACTGGAGCTACGAGTTTGCCGACAGAAAGGAGGTCCATGGAGTACGAGATTATCGGCTGTGTTGAACCTGCAGAAAGTGCCGCTTTAAAGAAAACAACCATTAAACCCGGTTCCAGCTATGGAGGCATCGCCAGGGGCACCTGCAGCTCACCCCGAGAATGGATGTGATCGAGAAGAAGTCTACAAAAAGGTGGTCAACCTTGTTCGAAAAGCAATCCAATCGCCGAAATGAGGTTAAAACATTCGTCTAATTTAAAATAGATAACGTGGAGATCTGTATTACCAACACGCCATATTTAAATGTTAAAATGAAATTTAAAAATAAGATTAAATAACTATAATGCTTGTGTAGCCCTACCTTAATTCATATTCTTATTTGGGTATTTCGCCACTCTGCAAATTAAATTATTAAATAACGTAAATAACAAACGTTACGAGGGACAATCTGCTTTCGTTATCAACGATTAACAATTAAAAAGGAACAAGAACCTAATATGTGTCAATTTTATCTAATATTAAATAAACTGAGCTAGTTGGAAAACGTAATATAATTGCCCAGTAAATAATTTACGGGCACAAAAAACATTTTCCATTATAAAAGAATTTTTGGGCTAATTATTATAAAAGCTCAAACATAAATAATTACATAAATAAATGTATTCTAAGTGAAGCTAATATCACAAACGTAGTGCACAGATAATGCCCTAGTTTTTCACCACCTTATCCATAGTACAATCGTATCATCTTGTGACCTGAAAGGTGTACTTATTTGTGTTGTTCTTTGTGGTTGCAAAAGATGTTACTAATTCTTAATTCATTCTATGAGAAAAATATAAAAATTAACTCTCCATCATTGTTCAGAACTTCTTCATTAAAACGTTGTTTAACTTCTGGATTTCGCTAGCAACTCGAGCGTGTAAGTCTCCCATTATTATTATGAGATAGTCCTTTAGTATATTTTCAGCTAACGATGGGATTTTAAAATTAATATTGAGAATACTTAGTTATGTTATTCACCGCCATTTTTTCGTATAAAACCGAAATCACTCAAGATAAATAAACACCCTCTAGAGCTGGGCAGTAATTAATTACTGTGTAATTAAATTCCTTTTTTAAATTCATTTGAATTACTTTTCAAAATGCAGTAATTGTAATTGGGGATTACCATTTTTGTTAAAAAGTACTTGACAATTACTTTTTGAAGGTAATTAATTACTACTACATTCAAGTACTTAATTACTTTTGTGTAATAAAATTACTATAAAGTATTTAAATTACTTTACAAGTATTTGAATTACCTGTGGTAATTAAAATTACTTGCGGTATTTGAATTACTTTACGGTAATTCAATTACTAAATTCTTGACCTAGATTGGGTGCAAAAAAATACGATAAGGTCTTATTAAGTTACATATTAAGCAAATCGGAATATGGTATTCACGGAACATTATAAGCCTAATTTATGATTTCCTCATTCGCATTTTGTACAATGCTTGCTCGAGCAACGAGTGCATTGGTGCGTGTATGTAGTTGTGATTTGTAGATTGTAACTAATAGTCACGCTAATATTTATTGTGTAAGAAGCTAAAATTATATTTGGGGTAACTACATTATAGATTTCAATACCTACGGTAGAAATATAATTTAAAATAGCTTCATTAGGCGATATTGGTTCATAATAATTATTTATTTATTTCAATTTGCTGGTTTTAAACGATGTACTAACATAGTGCTATACCGCCGTGCAATTGTAACAGGCGTCAAGTCCAGAAAATTGCGTTTTTGAGTGAGGAATTGAACTAAACGGCCAAAATCCGATAACAACATTTAAATAGTGTAAAACACACAAATAAAATACTTTTTTGCAAAATTCCATGACTGGTTGACTTAAAAATGCAGTATGGGGTATAGTACTAATGCAATTTAAAAACGCTGCATAAGTTTACCGTATTCTTGCATTGAACATTTTGTAAATTATCCATTCTTTGTCGCTTTGCAAAATTGTGTACGGACTGCTGTAGTATGTTAGCTTTGATTATTATTAAAAATGTGGAATAGTGTCTTATAAAAATCATGACTTATATAATTCCGCTCACCTCATCCAACATTACTTCTTTGCGTTATACAAGGTGCTGCGTTGACGGACGAAACATACAAAATTCCCATGCTAATTACGAGGCATTCAAATATTGTATTTTTAATGATTTTACACAAAATTCCATTTAGTTTTTTTAAAAGAACAGTGCATACTGGCCCAATTTATGTAATTTCAGATATTTTATTGCCCTAAACTTAGAATCAATAGGTATTATTAAATATTTTGATAACATTAATAGGTATAATTAAAGATGTTGATAAGATTTTGAAATTAGAAGTAAAAATATGAAAGCAACCTGGGCAATTTATTTGTCGAGCGTTGACAGTAATTTTCAAAAAATCTGTTGATGGCTGAAAGGCCCTTGAGCCCTTATGGAGCAGCCGCCACTGAGATAACTTCATTAAGGTTCGATTCCTTGGAAATACATTTTTTTTAATTGTATTACTTACAAAATGAAATAGTGATCGGACATTAACTGAACATGTTAACAGGTGAATACAAAGACAATGCTTAATAACATAATAAATTAATAACATTTGAACGGTGTGCGCTTTACAAAGTTATATCCAAAACCGTGACTCATTAGTGAATGTATTTGAACGTTCAGAATGGTATAGAAATTAATTATTCTAAGATTTCATATTGCATAAATTTTCTCCAAAGGCGAGGGGAATGTTAGGTGATGTTCAGTTCTACCTTCGAAACAACAGCATGACAATGAAAGAACTTAAAGGAAAAGGTGATGCATTTCCATAGGGCGATATTCGGAGTGTCATTCTGTCTCCAGAGCAGAATGTTGTACAACACTCGCCAGTTATCTGCCTGTTTCAAGTTGGTTGATTTTGAGTGGGCAGCGGACCATCGTCCGCGTGTCATCGTAATGTGTACCCATACAATATGCTCCCCGTTTGTTATGATGGATGGCCGAGGCATATAAACCACCGCGAACTGCAAAGTCACGTCCACCCCATTGGCTCGCTTATCTCCAGGTCGTCCGCTATTATGACTTCATAACTTTATACATTCCGCGCGGATGTGTACCACTTTATTATCTATCTCTGATAGTGCGTGGATGTTACGGTCAATGGACACGTCGCTGGGGGACGCGGAGTAATCCGGAGCCGGAAGTTGATCCGTCCTCGATCTACCCTTGTCGCGGACCCTCAACTGCAATTATACAATCGTTCAATTGATACGTACATATGTAAGCTTAACAGCCGGGGAGGGCATCGTCGAAGTGAAATAAATTGAACGAAAAAACTAGATGGATTAGATTTTGCAATTACAAGCGTCGGGAGGAAGAGTTCCAGCGTCCGGACTGCTGAGCCATCCAGTTTTAGTATTTTCGTCCGGTCAAGGTTAATTACGCTTCTGCCGATGCGAAATGGCTTAAGATCCACTAGGTAGGTAGTTAGTTGGCATTAGCGTAAAAGGTGACGTGGGTGGCCATTCATCTCTTAAACGGCATCCGTCGTTTGTACGCCGAATGAGGAACATCCATGAATGAAGTAACTTTTCAATGGGTCGTACCGCAAAATGTATTATTTTGTGAAGCTTTGAAGCATCAGGCGTGACAAGAAGTTTTACCAACAAGCACAACAATCCTTCTCTCTCTTTTTCAATCGTAGTATTAGAAAATATTGTCGAAATGCTTCAGAGCATTCGTTTTATACAAACAGATTATATTTTTGTTAATTACTAAAAGAATAAAACAAACACCACTATGACAAAGAGCCAACTATCATGTGAAGTTAACTATTGTTAACAGCATGTATCTTATAAGTGGGTAACATTGAATATCATACCGACAGACTAAACAAAATCTGGTGTGATACACGCACACAACTTCCTTTTACAATGATCGTATAATTAGCCAAAAATTTGATTTAAAATGTTTTAAGCATTTGTCAAAAATTTTCAAAAATTACAAATTCTGCAAAAACGGTACAAAATAGAGCGTTAGTTGAAGAGACAAATTTTCTCTAGAATTTTAAGCTGAATTCAAAAATGTAATAATATACCGGGTGTTCTATTTAAAATAAGAGTTAATAAAAAAATAGACAAAAAAACAAAAGAAACCCATTTTAGAAGTATTCAACTGGAAAATCACCTATCTCACATCAATACACATTCAAAATGTAATAAAAATGTAAATCTTAAAAAAAAATCGTTGAAAAAATCGAAAAAAAACTAAAAAATCACAAGAGTAAACACCTACTTCCTGTTATGCGATTTTTTTCAAAAGCTTGCTGTCTCATATACATAGTACACAAAACTTATAAGTATATGAAGTTTCAACGCCATACCGCTTTTCGTTTTTGAGATATTCTGTTCACAGACAGACAGACACATAGACAGACACACAGCCAGACACACAGACAGACAGACACACAGACAGACACAGAGACCAATGAAAAAAAATGTTTTTTGGGATCAGGGGACTCTAAAACGTGAAGATCTGTTGAAAACTCAATTTCGAATTTTTGGGGTGAATCCAATACTTCCTTTAATGTAAAAGGAAGTAAAAATTAATTCATTAGTGACAAAATGAAAAACATTAAAATAATATTCGCTTACATATTACAGTCCGAATTTTCTCCCAGTAGTCAATTTATTTTGCAAATCGATGTGAACACTAAAATTTGAAAATAGTATAAACTGCATCAAATGTATGCCGGGAACCAAATTCTCTAATGCAAAATAATGCAAAATTCGATTATTTTGCAAAAAACTGCAAATGTTTGTTTTTAACATTTCAGACAAAGACAATTTTAATGAATACCAAAAATATTCCACTGGATTTAGCTCTTTTGAAATCACGTGCAGTTCCATTTGTGACTGCTATAAAAATTTGAAAAAGTGGGATTTTCAGCAAATGATCAGGTACAGATTATAAAAGATGTTTTGCGAGGAATAAAAAGAATCCCAGGGGAGAGTGGTACTATTTTAAAAGAAAAAACAAGAAATGTTTGAAAAGAATATGCTAAATTGAAATTAATAAATGAAGTAATTGGTTTAGTTTCAAGCCAAATATACGTTGTAATAAAATATCCAAATTCATTAGCCATTTACAGTTACCGACACAGAAAAAAATTCATAACGTT
Source organism: Agriotes lineatus (assembly GCA_940337035.1). Lineage (NCBI taxonomy): Eukaryota > Metazoa > Arthropoda > Insecta > Coleoptera > Elateridae > Agriotes > Agriotes lineatus. The sequence continues at coordinate 19,594 of CALNHX010006824.1, forward strand.
TACTGACTAACAGACTATTTAGCATGAAATGCATGTTATTGTTCATTATAATGGCCTAAAATTTAATGAAAATTGATAAGTTATCAATTATTTGTAACTCATTGTAATCATTTTGGATATTGACAATTCCTCTACAATTGTAATTAGTTTAGATAAGTAAAATTCCGATAGGACGATCGCAGTAAGCTGATTGCTAAGAGATTTAGTAATAGTAAAAAAACCGCAAACAAGTTTTCAAAATTATTGGGCCATACATAACTTTGATTCTAATATTTCCTAGAGTTGGTTTTAGCACATAAAGTTACCACAGAGAGCAATAGACGTTAGTCTGAGCATTTGCTGCAATGGATTTTCCATTCGCCATAAATACCAGACATGGAAGAATTGCTAGAACTGCTTCCATTTAATTTGTGTACTAAATTTACAGAAGTTTGTATTAAACATTCAAATGATCCTCATACCAAACAGTATTGGAAAAGATGTCCGATTTAATTAAATATATCCAAAAACCAGATATTCTATTTATTGTAATTTACCATGTATACCTACAGTGCATACCAAATGTATGGAACCGGCCTTGTTATTTCAAAACTATTCAAGCTAAATCGATAAAATTTAATATCCATGCTGTTTACAAAGCCTTTTATTATTTCCACAGTTTTGTTATTTTTTTAATTGACAAGGTCGGCAGCTGCACAGCCAACTTGAGAGGGGTCAAATCCCATACCGTTTGACAGGTATTTTCAAGTAGAATTCAGGTACATGCTGCTTGCCATAGTTATCTCTAAAGATAACTTCGCTATTGTAAATTAAAGATATGTTAATATAAATGTTAAATAAGTTTAGATTGTTACAATTGACTACAACTTAAGAGCAGGTTTTTATTTGAAATATTAGTAACCGGAAATGAATGTAAATAATTGATTTTGGATCAGTACAAGGCGGTGTCACATTTAATAAGGATGGTTTACTGTAAAAGACCTTAAAAGTAGTCTTAAATAATATAAATACATTCCAAAATTAGTATTGAACTACAGGTTGTTTAGAAATGTGAGCAATTTTGGGAATATTTACACATAAATCACATAAAGAATGTGTAATTGTAAATAAGAAATAAGGCAGAAGGTACCTGAAAGTAAATTAAAAACGTGAACTAAAAAAGTAATTAACATGGGTCAACATTCTTGACATTTGCGAAAATTAAAATGGAATGTAGTATTAAGTGAATTTAAAAACAAATGAAATGTTGGTTACTAATAAGGGGGAGTTAAAACATAATTAAAAAAATATTACCAACAAACAAACATTTTTATGTTGGGACTGGTTATCATATGTTAACTGAATAAAACCCAGTAATCAAGTTAAATGGTGTTTTAATTGAATTTAGGGTTGTGAAGGTAACATCAGTAGACATAAATTAATACATGAACCATCCCGGGTGGTGTAGCTTGAACAAACGTCCACGTTCGATCAGCAGATTTAAGCAACGCTCTCTCTGGTCAGAACTTGGATGGGAGTTCTACGGCTGCTTCTCCCGGCACCTCGTGGTACGGCTGCCACTGAAAAAGTTGGTCACGGTTGTCATAGTAACATCATGACAGTCGTTAGTGGGGTTGGAAGTCCCTATAAAATGTACAGTGATGCCTATAATTGGCCTAACGGATGTTGGCGGAGTACGGAATAATATAAAAAAAAAAGTAATAAAAGTGGTTCGTGGTGAGTGCAAGCAGAGGCAATTGGTGGAGATCGTCTGCGAATGTATGGTGTCGCTATCAGAAGATGTGACTGAGCACGACGTTCGCTAGTTCCTGGATCGGTGGTAGTAACTATGCAAAGAAGGAAACAGGCGTCTAGCTGAAAGTGGTGCTGTTGCAACCAACGAGGGTCGGCAAGTAATCCTGAGTGTGAAGTTTGTTACGGTTTTTGATTTCCAGACTGCATAGCACAGGAGTGGCGTTGATTTGGTGAACGAATACACAGGTATCTAAAATGAGCATTCTTTTGTCACATGAAAATTAATAAATACAAAGGGATAAGACTTACCTAATTAAACAGATTGTAATTGGTTGTTTTATTCGGTATTAAATGTAGTGAGGTTATTTCCAAAAATAATACAGCATAACTAAAAATAATGCGAGAATATCATTTAACCAACTTTGCATTGGATCTAAAGTTAATTAAATAAAATTATTATTTTACACAAGTGTTAAAACGCAATTCTGATTTGAGTCATTCATGTTCTACGAGCTAGGAAATTCAAATAAAGATTTAGGAATTAAACTAAAGGGCGGAATATTTGGCTATTCAATAAAATTTACAAGCATAGAAGCAATTTTTGAGCAGCCACAAAAATGTAAATTAATATAAAAAATTATTATTCGTCTAATCATTGCAATATCAATAGTGCCGTAAGACCTAGTAGTTAAGGCACTATAAATACCCTCTAAATAAAAAACAAGTTTATTATATTAAAATATACCCGTTCTATGAAAATGTATCATTCTAGATTATGCTAACGCCCCAGTCAATTTTTAAGAAAGAAGTATTTAAAAGTGGGGGAAATGTGACGTTGTAAATGAAAGCTTGATATCGTATTGCCAAAAAATATTAGAAACGTTTATAAGTTGAAAACACTGCAATTTAAAAGAAAAATTAGGCTAGAATGTAGGACCTATAAAGACTTAAATAACCATAAAAAATTCATTAAAAAATATAATTTTTTAACCAAACTTTTTTCGGACGCCCTGTAGGTAAAAGAACAGCAGGCAGACCGAAAACCGGTTATATGGAAAAATACAAAGCTCCATCTAACCTAATCGCTGTCTTTTGATATATAAAAAAGTTAATACAATTTTAACACTAAAAAAGTCACTAACGTGGACGATGCAATATTAAGTTGAATCGTACACAAAAACAAACATCTTTTCCTGTCCCTGGTTTTATCGTTTTATGGAACTTACCAAATGTGTACATTGGCAATGTTTAAATTATATTATGGTATTTTGCTTTGTCAAGAAAAGGTACTATATGATCTACATTCAACTTTTAAAATATTTGTTCCGTGCTCAATGCTGAAAAAAATGTTTTTTTTTTTATTTGGAACTCTACTATTGTTAACAGTAACACAAAGCAGTGCAACTTAACTAGTGCACATTTTTACGCATCTTTTGAATTGAAATTAAAATGACTTATAGTCATTCAAGCTATTTTTCTTATGTCTATTATACAGGGTGTTAACTTAAGCACGTTAAAATATTTTAGTTTTCTTAATAGTGCAGTTATTTAAATCACATTTGGTACCGAGGACACTTTCTGTTTTATTTACCGAGAAACTAGAGAGATAGAAAAAAATCGAAGAAGAAGTTTCTGTTTAAAATGATATCGTTTTTAATTTTCTACAGGGTGTTACTACTTTTTTTAATTTATGGCACAGATTACCCATATTTCGGCCACTGGTCTTTTCTGTAGTAGAGCTTGATAATATCAAATTTTAAGGAGTACTATCCCAGTGTACTGTGCACCAAATTCGGTTTAAATAGTTTCACTAATAAGGAGAAACGCAATTTTTGGAAAACTTTAACACCCTGTATATCAAAAACCCATTTTTTGCACAATTCTTTGTATGAACCCTCGTTCTTAAAATTGGCTAAGGATTACTACCTTAAAATATTTTAACATGCTAAAGTTACATTCTGTATATGTATACAGATTTATTTTTACAAATAGCAGAGAATTAAGTGATAAACTACTATTACATAGTAGGCTATGGAAGTTCTTCAATAAAAAAAAATAATGAAAGTTTGTATTAGCTAATGCATCTAACGTCTTGATCTATATGTTGTTAACTATTTAGGTAATGCTTGTATTAAATGTTATGACTAGCTTTTGAGTCCTTCACATAAGTGGCCTTATTCTAATTAAAATAATTTTTGCATTTTTTAAATTGGGCTGTATATAAAGAGTTACTGAAGAACATGTTATTAACGTCATTAATAAAGGACGCACACCGCAAGCAAACAACCTTTGCTAGACAGAATATCGGTTAAAGTGTTCCAAATTATGTACAAAATAGGTAAACATATCTTAACGCTTCTAATAGTACTGAAACAGTAAAAGGAAACTTTGCAGTTGGTAGGATTCAAACCTGCTTTCCAAGCGGAATCTAATTGCTAGTCTGACGCTTTACTCGCTTGCCTAAAACCACTATCTATTGTACTTGCTTATTGTTGCATTATGAAGCGCAAGGTGACGACCGGATTGATCGCGGACGAACCCTCTCCCGATCGTTAAAGATGAATACGTTATACACCCACGCAGCCAGGCACAACATGAATCTGTATCTATATATAAGAATTTTTTTCCTGCAATTGCCACGGCGCTTGAAACAAGAAGAATTAGTTATCTTCTACTTCGTCTTCTTTTGTGCTTACGTCAGTTTTCATTTATAAGTGCTTATTTTATGCTTGTTTGAACTTGTTATTAGTTTCTACCTTATATTTCAAAAGTCTGTTTAAAATTCAGGCATAAAAACAGCTGTTTGCTTATTTCAATCACATTTGGTGCAATAGGTTAATATACTCTTACTGATTTAACCACTGATTCTTAAAAGTCTGCACCAATCTAACACGATTTTCCCAGTAAGTGATTCATTTTTAGTGCAATGTACCTTTGTATGCAAAAGTATCTGGGACAAGTCTTATGGCTGATTTTAGGGATGTTTAAGCTGTATGAATCTGGACTATGTAAAATTTAGAATGACAATCTCAGCTGACAAGGTTGCTTTGATATTAAGTAAATCTGGGCTATGTTTACAAAAGGTAACACAAATTGTATTAGATACTTTTGCATACAATGGTACTGCTCTACTGCTTCTCTCGGCGCCTCATGGTACGGCTGCCACGGAAATAGTTGGTCCCGGATGTCATAATAACATCATGACAGTCGTCAGTGGGGTTGGAACTCCCCAAAGAATGTACAGCGAAGCCTATAATTGGCCTAACGGCTGTTGGCTGTTGGTTTCTAATGACGGTCGTGACGCGTCTCGGAGCGTGGAGCAGGTTTGCTTCTGACCCTGCCCCTCAATGGACTGCCCGATTCCTCGCGGATACTAGTACATTCGGCTATCTGTGACCTCAAATGACGTTTTGATCTTTCACGCGCTTCGGATACTAGGAAAGCAGTATTGCTCTCGGCCCGTCATTTCAAACGGCGACCCCGCGTTTACCCCTTGAATCCGCCTCTTTCTGCTCAAAAAACACGAACAGCTCCACCACGAGAAGACAAGAGTACGGTCTTGAAAGCACTGAGATGTGTAAGCACCCGTCTGTACTCCCCTTTTGCCCTACTGCCGCCATTCATGAAGTGTACTCGTAGTAATTAGACGAGTAACTGTCGAGAGCGGACTCTTTACCACATATTTGCTGTTATGCATTTCTGCAGTTGTAATATTTCTGCTTGTGGCATCCTCATCCACAGTTGCGCAGCAATACGTCAACAAAATACGCATACGTAGTTACAGGACAGGGTAACCTCGTCTTTTACAGACAGTTTTACTGGACAAACTCCGTGTGGTTTTCTCTGGGTAGCTTGTCTTGGATACTAATCATCGGTGAGCCTGCCCGACACCTCAAGCGATGGTCGTGACGTATCTGGGAATGTGGACTAGGTTCGCTCCTGAGTCGACTGTCCGACTCGTTACGGATACTAGTACAGACTACCGGACCGACACCTCTAGCGACACATTTTTCCCTCGCCTCGGATTCTAGACCAGGACTGCTCATGGCCCGACACCTCGAACGGTGGCCCCGCGTTTGCCTCTTCAATCCGTCTCTTTCTTTTCAAGACGCTGGAGCAGCTCCACCACCGAACGGTCTTGATAACACTGGGCTGTGTAAGCGCCCGTTTGTACTCCACTGGGTTGCCCTGCTGTCGCCTTGCATACGGGGCTTTCCTTCAGGAAGCGTACTCGTATTAATCAGACGAGTAACTGTCGAGAGCGGACCTTCTACCACACATATTTGCTGCCATGAATTTCACCCACGGTCGCGCAGCAATACGCCAACGAAATACGCAAGTCCCCGCGTAGTTGCAGGACAGGGTAGCCCCGCCTTTTACAGACAGTTTTACTTGGTAAACTCCGTGTGGTCTTCTCGGGGTAGCTTCTCGGATACTAGTAATCGGTGAGCCTGGCCGGCACCTAAAGCGATGGTCTTGACGCGCCTGGTAACGTGTCTCAGGTTCGCTCCTGGCTCTGCTCCTCAGTCGACTGTCCGACTCATCTCGGATAGTAGTACAGACTACCGGGCCGACAACTCTAGCGACAGCTCGAAATCTGTTCTGCTCCTGGTCCGACACCTCGAACGACGGCCCCGCGTTTGCCCTTTCGATCTGTCTCTTTCTGCTCAACAAGCTGGAACAACTGCGCCACGGGAAGGCAAGAATACGGTCTTGAGAACATTGGCCTGTGTAAGTGCCTGTTTGTGCTCCCTTGGGGTGTTCTCTTACCTCTGTGCTAACTGGGCTCCCCTTGGTGTGTGGGTAGGGGGTACACACCTTAGAGCCGGAATTCAAATACAGGGTATTTCGTAAGTAAGTGTAGGAAATTGACTACCATGATCCTTGGCTTATTTTAAGAGAAAAAGCTCCTATCAACATGCGTCCGCCAGTTCTTCGTTTTTGAAATACAGGGTGTTGAAGTTGAAGTTGAAGAAAATCGTAAATTTTTTAAATTTTTTAAAACGCATTGTTTTTTTTAATTCCTTGATTAAAACTTTACAAAAAAATGCTTCTTGTTTTTTTTTTGTTAAAATGGGCCGTTTTTGTGTTTGCCATTTCGGCGTTTGTGCAGGTTGCTTTAAGACAGCATTGAAAATTTCAAGTTTCACAAAACATAAATTGCATATGGAAATAATACTTTAAATTGATAGAAGCATACTTGATAAACACCCAAGCATTTTTTGTAATCAATATCCCAACGCAAATTTAAAAAATAACAAAGTTTAAAATTTTTTTCCTCTTAATTTCAATGCACTGTATTTCGAAAACGAAGAACTTGTGGACCGATGTTGATCGGAACTTTGTGTTTTAAAATAAGCCAACGAATATGGCTTTGAATTTTCTACACGAATTTAAGAAAGTTTTTAGAGTTTACATCCTATATACAGAGTGTTCGGCAATAGAAAATCTGTTTTAGAAGACGATTCTGCACTTAAATTTCATGATGCATTTTATTTTAACATTTTCAAAATTCAACGTCAAGCATGTTGCGGAACTGCAAAATTGAATTTTTGCTTCTAGATTTTCTAATACTAACTTGAACGATTTTCTTTAAATTTGATCTAGGTAGCACTATAAATCATTAGTTCTTAATCGTTTTTCTTTAGCAACACTGCTGGAAACCTTTATTTTTTATGACCCAGTATTCACCATTTTCTATTTCCAACTATGCATTTCGTACTGTTTCTGTTCCTTACTACTTTTTCTTTCTATGGCTCTTTGTAGTACTTACAGCTTTTTACTGTTTTTTTTTATTTCGTACACATATTTCCGAGTATAAGTAGTAACTGGTACGGTCTTCCGGGTTATACTATGGTCGTCGATTCAAACTTGACGTTTTACTGATCATGCTATCAGCGTCTTCAGAAGTTTTCCAGACACTGGCTGCTCATACAAATAATCTTGTGTGCTATTGGGGCTTGTAAATATTCTGCTTGATTGCTCACGTGAAACTTGGGTATTGCAACAAAAAAAATCATAAGATTCTTTTAACATTTCTGGTATGATCTTTGTTTTAAGGAGTATTAGATTCCTTCTATTTCGATTTCTGGTATTTCTCTGCGTTAACGCTTATTATTCGCTTTTCTTGTTGATCATTCTTATCTTCGGCTGGAGTATTGCTTACTCTTGTTTCGTATTGGTCTTTGTAGAAGTTTTCAGTGGTTTTTAACAGTTCTTCTTTATTATAAAATATTTCTCTGCTTGTTTTTAAGTCTTATGATGTCTTTTTTCATCGATGTTCTTTTTTCAAACACTGTAAGTTTCACTTCTATCCGTAAATTCAATTGTGTACCTCCTACCTGCCTTAAATATGCATCTTCTATGTTTCAAAAGTTGTTTAGTTTGAGCTGAAAGTTTTGTCCCTTTTTCTTTTTATTTGGTATGTCTTTGTTAGCGGCGTCTGGAATATTATTTTAGTTATTCTGTTGCTTTCAACTGTTTTCATGGTCTATGTTACCTTGATATTTTTGGATGTTAGTCAAGATTCTTATTGAACAGGACATGTCACGCATACTGGAAATTGGAACGGGGTTGCTACAAGAAGACCTTGAGAAAAGAGGAGCACAGTGAGGCCGCAACAGAGATGGGATGTTGATATCTAAAAGACCGCAGGATTAATATAGTACCAAGTAGCTCAGAGTGGAGAGAAGTGAAAGCAAATGGAAGAGGCTTATATCGAAAATAGAAACGGTTGAAGAAGAAGAAGAGATTCAATACTATAGGTAAAAGTAGTTAGAAGAAAGTCTAAATAATGGATGAATAAAAACAATGGCAAGTGAAGAAAATACCCTTATAGAAAGATTCTATGGCTTGAATAAATAATTAATAAGTTGGTGTTTAATCTTCTGGGTACAATCTACCGGTTCCTGTACGCTACAGCGTGGCAGCATTGAGGTTGCAGTACTCTAGTCTGTTGCAAGACACCGGTTGTGAACCACTGCTTTAAACAATATACTGTAATCTATTGCAAAATAATCAATACTTTACATTAATAAGTGCACTTGATGTGAGCGCAATAACTAATCATTTGAGGGCTAGAAGTTAGTATGAAACAAAGCAGGTTTTAGAAGGGGTTTCAGAAATTATACCTAGTACATGTTCGGAAGGGTTAATGCAATTTGATTTGTAAGTGATGGAATTGAGATTATTAATGTCAGAAATAATTTATTTATTTGTTTAAGCTGCAACCAACAGAGCACGGGCTCTAGAACTAGAACACAGCATAATGCAACAACAATAAGTGAAACCGCAAATGCGCCTAAGATAACATAGAAGTATAAACGTATGAGCGTAATAAGTAATGAAACAAATGTAGAATAACTAAATTTAAATTAAAATAAAAAAATTAAAAATTAAAAATTGAAAATTAAAAATTAATAATTAAAAACTAGAAATTCAAATCAATAGATTTGGCTCCATACAGTGCGCGAGAACGGTTCGATTTGAAGGCTTTTGCCTTTCCATAAAAAATGATAATTTCATCGGCAATTGCATTAGCTATTTCACAAGCTGTATATAGAGGAGAGTGACTTAAAATGTTGGTTCTCGGTTTTTCCAAATAAAAGTAAGGGCGATAACGCGAAGTTATTCACGGAACAAAGAAATTCAGTTGGCTCAGAATTGACGGACAATAGTTAATTTTATAATGAATTATATGATGTAAAAAAATCAAACCAGAAATGTAGCGGCGTTTTTCTAATGTTTGAAATTTATAAATATCTAGCAGTTCAGAATAGGAAGGATATGTTCCAGTTGTTTTGTAATGTAAGAACTTTATGATACGTTTTTGAATTCTCTCGAGTTTTAATTTATATGTATTGTATGTTGGCGACCATATAGCGGAGGAGTATTCCAACCTCGAGCGGGCGTACGTATTATAGTTTTGTTAAAGTTGAAGTATTTCCAAAGTTAAAACTATTACCTATAAGAAATCCCAACATCTTAAAAGATTTATTTACTAAAAAATTAATGTGATTAAAAAACGTAAGTGAGCTGTCATATATAATACCTAGGTCCACCACTTCTTTATTAACTAAAGCTACACGTTATTCATAATGTGAATAGAATAATACAAAATTATTTTTTAGATACAGAGAGAATATGTAGTTATGTAGTAAAACTGTATATAAGCCAGCAAAAGGCAGATTAGCTGAAAAGTAAACGAAACCGTACTAGCAAAATAATTATTGCAAAGAGCAATGAAAATGGAACGCAACCGATCGAAAGACAATTAGTGAGATGTTAAATAAACTCAAAATGTCAGTGCATTATAAACAAAAGTGATTTTAAAAGCAGAGCAAGTGTTGTAACAATCCTTTCAAGAAAAAGACAATATTAGTGGTTAGGTAAAGACATGACATCAAAACTGTAGTCCATAAGGTTAAAAATGTTATCAATCTTAATTTCCTTTATAAACATTTGAATAGCTAGTTGCTAGGTAACCAGACTGTCATCTATAAAAAAAACAAGCTTGAAAATTGGGTATTGGGGACCAGATTGAGCTCCCCAATAACCATGTAAAACCATAAATAAATAAGTTAGTAGTTACTCCAATTGTGTGTATCGTTATTCACAAGTGTCCTGTTCAGCTGTGGGTTAAGAGGTCCAAGTGCGACTGACTTCGGGGGCCCATTTCCAGCAGAAAGCAGCTTCGCCCAGCAAGAATAGCGCATGTTACGAGTAGGGAAGATATTCAGAAACCAGTTTAAGCAGAAATCCCAACCAGCAAATAATTTCTAAGTAAATCGTAGTTGATCCATTGCTGCTTAAAGTGGGGTTGAGTTTTAATAATAAATGAAGGACTTGAAGTCTTCCCCACGAATTTATAAATTCGTGGGGAAGACTTCAAGTCCTTCATTTATTATTAATTTCCAAGTGTAGAATTCCCGTGGCGTCCATTTGGACTGATGCAAATTTAGACCATCTAGGAGGTGGAGAGCCATATTCCAGTAATTCAGAGCAGTCCAGTTTCCAAAGATATAGATAGTGTCCTTTGAAAATGCGAAATGACGCCGCATTTTGCAGTTTTGTTCCGGATAGTAAACAAAAACATATCGCGCGTCTTTTGTTACGTCACAGCTAGAAACGAAAAGAACTCAGTACTTGCTACGTCACAGAATTAATGTTTACCTGATGCGCCTTTGCCATTTTGGTGGTTTTAAAATTTATAAATTCGTGGGGAAGACTTCAAGTCCTTCATTTATTATTAATTTCCAAGTGTAGAATTCCCGTGGCGTCATCTGGGGAGCACCAGCGTCCGAGAAACCTCCGATTAAGGTACATTTTCACAAGGAAAGCCTTGGCGTAGGTCCATTTGGACTGATGCAAATTCAGACCATCTAGGAGGTGGAGAGCCATATTCCAGTAGTTCAGAGCAGTCCAGTTTCCAAAGATATAGATAGTGTCATTTGAAAATGCGAAATGACGCAGCATTTTGCAGTTTTGTTCCGGATAGCAAACAAAATCATATCGCGCGTCTTTTTTACGTCACAGCTAGAAACGAAAAGAACTCAGTACTTGCTACGTCACAGAATTAATGTTTACCTGATGCGCCTTTGCCATTTTGGTGGTTTTAAAACTCAATTTACGCTGTTTTCTACACCGCAGATTATTTTGTTGTTGAGTCAAATTTATAGATTAGCTAAATGTCAGATGGAATGGTGTATTTGCCCGAAATAGATGCAAGTATTTGTCATACAACAAGTTACTTGTTACTAAGTTCTTTCTTAATTTTATGAATCCACGATCCTGGAACCAATATTGTCTCATGATCTATCGAGCTAGTTCCGAATTTAATGCAAATAGATAAAATAAGAAAAGGCCATAAACCATTTATGTATTGTAAATTTTAGTACACTCTTTTAGTTTGCCTTGAGTTTGGCAGGTGAACTTCGATTGAAACTAAGTAATTAGAAAGTGATACTTTTCCTTGCCAGTAATACTTTTAAAACTCTTATATTTTTATTATTATATTAAAGGGTAAGGTCATTACAATACTTAACCCAAAATTTAATTAAAATTAGGATTTCTATATAGAATTACTGGGAACAATATCAAAATAGTGTATTCTTTTTATTACTTCCCTCGTCTGAAAGACGAAGGAAGTATTGTAATCACGAAAAAATCACCTTCCGAGATTTTTTCAGATCTTCACGTTTCAGGGTCCCAGATGACGAAAAAGAGGTTTTCTCAATTCCGTCAGTCTGTCTGTCTATCTGTCTGTCTGTCTGTCTGTCTGTCTGTCCGTCCTTCCGTCTGTCTGTCTGTCTGTCTGTATAGCTCAAAAACTATTTGTCGGAGGAAGAGGATATTTTGCATACATATTATATATCTACCTCGCATAAAACCGGTACAATGTCATACAGATATATACAGGGTGAACACTTTAAAAAAATAAAATTTTGTTTATTTTTGCGTTAATTTTGAATAAAAGGAAGTAATAACTTTCACATAGGTCAGGCTTAACATTTTCCGAAAATAAGACTCAACCGATAAAGGATAATGTCACAAAAGAGTAAAAATTTTTCAACCATTACACCGTGCTCTTCAAGAGGCACGCTCGCCGGACTTTTCCCAAAGAGACGCGGTAGCGCAGATGGAATTTCGCCGTACTTATATCCTCTGCGGAGATTCGGTTAGGATCGAGCATTCTGCAGAGCTGCAGATGCGGCGGGTTCAAACCCCAGAGGGATACATTTTTTTTATTTGAAAATGTATTTAATTTATTAGAAACGTGAAGATATTTGTAGGTACTCCTAATTTAATTTGATTTTTAAAATTATTTAGTGCCACAATGTTGAACAGAGAAGTTCTGGGTAAAGCCTTTTACAGATTTTTATATATTGTGACAACTTCATGTAGGAGTGTATTGTTTGGTGATTATTCAACTCATCTTCACACCATTAAACGTGCCATTGCTACTTGTTTAATTAATTAATAAATAAATGTATATTTTTAAACCTGAAATGGTATTTAATATAACATGCAGGGCAATTCAAAAGTATGGTTATTAAATTAAACGAATTTATACTGACCTCCGTAAAAGTACATTGCACTAAAATTACTTAATTGCCTATGAAAAAATGCATTAGAATGCAAACGGCTGCAAAGTTTTGAGAACTACTGGCTAATTCATATAAGCGTACATAAACCTAATGTGCCAACCGTGGTTGAAAAACCAAACAACTGCTTTTTGCTCTGAATTTTATCGAAATATCGAAATTCGGTCTTTACACAAACACCTGTGCGAACTTAGTTTCATCAATTTAAGCAATTATGTAAATTACCATAATTTTTCGTGGAATTATTATACATTTTTGACAGTATAGTTTATTATGCAAAACTGTTATGTTTGATGTCCTCTAACGACCCCTAAATTTAGTGACTACACTTATGAATCCGGAGCGGAACTAATAAAACACATATACAATAATGCAACAGCCAACATCAAGCTCCATGAATCCAGAAATCAGTATCATGTAGAGCGCGGAATTAGGCAAGGAGATACAATATCTCCAAAGCTTTTTACGATGGTGTTAGAATATGCTTTTAAAAAACTCATTTGGGAAGGAAAGGGTGTAAACATAGACGGCGAATTCTTAAATCATCTACGCTTCTCCGATGATATCATTATTATCGCAGACAACCTAGGCGATGCCCAGCAAATGCTGAAAGAATTACAACAAGTGTCGACAGATATTGGTTTGGACATTAACTTGCAGAAGACCGAATTTATGATGAACCTAGTTACCAGTAACAACATGGAAATTAACGAGAATCAAATACAACAAGTTCATAAATTCAAATATCTGGGACATGAAATAAGAATCGGCAAAGACAATCAAACTTGCGAAATTAAAATCGCATAGAGCTAGGATGGGCAGCTTTCGGTAAAATGGGAGACATCCTAAAAGGTAATCTGCCAATGTGTTTGAAGAGTAAGGTCTACGAACAGTGTATCTTGCCCGTGGTCACATATGGCGCTGAAAAGCTCACACTAACAAAACAGTCTGCAAACAAATTGAGAGTAGCACAGCGAAAAATGGAAAGGGCTATGTTGGGGATCAGGATAATGGATAAAGTTCATAATAAAACGATTAGAGAAAGAACAAAAGTTACTTACATTATTCAACATATAACACAAAGTAAATGGAGATGGGCTGGCCACAAAGCTCGAATGATGGACAACAGATGGACAAAGAGAGTGATGGAATGGAGACCCAGAGCTGATAAGAGAAGTAGAGGAAGACCACCAACGAGATGGAGCGATGATATAAAGAGAATAGCAAGCAACTGGATACACATAGCTCAGGACAGAATCTATTGGAAGACATTAGAGGAGGCCTATGTTCAGCAGTGGACGCGTACGGCTGAAGGATGATGATGATGATGATGACTTATGAATCACCCTGTATGTAATTATTGTTTTAAATATTTTTGTATATATTATATACCCACTTTCAGAAATTTTATTTTGCGTTGGCCACACAACTATTACAAGAGCAATTAGTTTTGGGAGATACTGTGTGCAATTTCTATATGATGTCCTCATCTTCTTTGAGAAATGAGCCAATTAAGACGTTAATGATTGTTTATAGATTATAATCACAGTTAAAGTGTATCCATGCTTCAACTGAAGCTCACAAAATTTAGATAAAGCAATAATGAATAGCGCCTTATAAAACAGAAATTAGTGCGGGCAGATAATGAAGTGCTTCAAGCAAATCACGAGAGCTGCTCTTAATTAAAACACATTAGAGGCAGAAGAATCGCTATTCAGCGTTCTTTCCCCAAAGAACCCGTTAATGAAGAAATATGTAATTAATAACTCCTGAGCAGCTTGCAAAGGGCTCAAATGCACTATGAACGCGAAATTCCCATATTTCAAAAAAATCTTTATAGTAACAAAACATACATTTCCACACAATCACTGCCTGTATTGTGCCTACAACTGCAACAAATAATGACAAAAATAAGTCTGTTTGCAATCAAGTTCAATCCTGACGGACAGTTTGGGTTAGGATTAAATAAATAAAGGATCGATTTATCCTCTAACAAAACGGCTCAGACAAATTACTGCATTTAAGATTGTACACGACCCAACACCTCTACCTGGTGCGGAAGAATCGGACTGTTCGATACGCAGTTCGAACCTTCGGGGGCCCTTCACCGTCTAACTTCTTCCAGCGCCTCGGCGCGGTTGACAATGGGGCCGTTTGAGGGAACCTTTCGAAGGCAATTGAGCGTAAGTCTCGACCGCCCCTCGCATTTCACGCAGATTTGCCGATATTTAAACCTAGCTGGGCCCGGAAATACCATTTACACACCTATAATGGGACAAACATACGGTTTACTACTGGCTGTGACCTTATTGTGTGCTCGCAGTTATCCCATCAATGGCGACCTATGTTGCGATGGTACGTTGAATTTGAAGGAATAATTGCTAGTGAAATAATTACAGATCCAAGAACAATGAATTATTCATTTTAAGAATGATTTCATTTTTGTTATGTACTATGTGTGCATACTTCTCTGCATATTCAAACAACTTCATTTAGGAGCTGCAACGGTTTTTTGAAAATAAATATACATATAGTTAAATAGATAAAGACATAAAAAACATAAAGTGCATAAAAATACTTCATTCCAATAAGTGAAATATCAGAATAGACAATGAAAAGAGTGGCTAATATGCTGACTTAATTTTTTGCACTTCTTTTTAAAATAGAGGATTATTATTGGTGGATCACTAGTTGATGAAACATGGGTGTCATGATTACAGATCAGACAGTAACTGTAATTGCAAGGTCGGCAACTTTTACATTTTCTCTACAATAACTTTTAATATGTTACGATGTAGACACGGGTAATGAAAATCTGAGCGACTGCGCCATGTTCTTTTGGAAACAGATGTAATCTAGTTGCATGTAGGTTATATTGAGGAACATATGACAGATAACTTAATACGAAATATTATTATTATCAAGCTCAATTTATCGCAATTTTCCCGAACCCGAAGGTTGATTGATCATATTTCTGTATTATTTCTAATTGAGTAGTTTCAAAATTGCGTAAGAATTGCTACCGCAATTTAAAATTTGTTTTTAGTGATTTGTTTCTCCATATACGGGGCAAACAGATTACACCTATTTCGTAAAAAGCATGTCACAGTTACTCAAATTCTAATTTCGTCTGTCTCCTTCTATTTAATAGTAGGTAACTCAGAATAACACAGAGAGTTATCGAGAGAATTATGCGGGAGATAAGCCTTAAATATCGCATAATGAATAAAAAGATAAGAATAAGAACGAAGGTGAAGTGATAGGTAACTGTAATAGGAAACTCAAAACAGATGTGAACAGGAGATGTTGCTAGGCAAGAAGGATACAGACGGACAAACACATAGTAGGTCAAGACTGAATAGATGTAGCGTTGGAAAACCAAAAAGGCGTTGGGTAGATGATATAAGAGAAGAAGCGTGAAAACGGGAACCACCTAGCACAAGGTGGGATAGAGTGGAAAAACAAGGGGCGATATATGTATGGGGGGGGGGTAGGGGGGAAGGCTGCTGAAAGACAAAGAACTAGAAATCGTATAATATATACGGAAATATCGGCTTTGCAATTACAGTTACTTGTTTGATCACTGTCGTACCTTGTGACACCCACATTTCATTCATTGTGGTCCACCAATAATTACTAATACCATCTGAAAAAATTACTTACAGCCGTATGGACCTACCATCATCCAAACCGATTCAAGTTTTCAGTGATTATATCTAAACAAAATAATTGTTAAAAAAACTTTTAAGCAGAATACTGGATTAACGAGGCGTATTTGGATATATGTATATTTTGGAACCAAGAATCTGTAGTTAACCCATGCCCACATATTTTAGGGATGTTCTGTATAATGAGGTGAATCACCCTAATCCACACAACGTCATTAAAACATACTAAATTTTCCTTCTTAAGATAAAGCAATTTTTCAAGACGTATTGTTAATTGTACTATCAAATGCTGTAATTTGACGCCAGTTACATTGTATGGAAGAGATCCCCTGTTGTCTAAAAGCGCTTACTTTGTAACCTTAAAGAACAAGGCATCTATTGTTTAAAAGTGCTGACTTTGTAACCTTGTATGCACGCGCATCCTGTCACGTGCATCCTCGGACGATAAGCTTATCTTAGTTGATTAGAAATGCTAGTGCATGATATTTTATCTTTAGCTCTTAGAATACTAGTGTTTAAACTCTCAGCTTCTTAGAATACATGTTAGATGTAAGAAATTGTCTGACTGTGTATTTGAGCTCCAACGTTGCCGTTGTAAAATAAAAGTGTTTTTTATTAAAAAGTCGTTTCGACGGCCTTTTTATTTAACTCGCCTGTAGTAAGTCTGTTATTGGATGTATGGTGCATTCATAACAGTTCAACACTATGCACAGACAGGCATCATGTTCTCTGAATGATGTAATTTTTCACAGTGGTCTATTATGAGATGTTTTATGGAACTTTTTCCACTATTTATTCATAAAATATCTGCATGATACAATAGGAAGAAGAAAACTCCTACTAGGATTATCAAACGTTACTGCTTCATATTTCTCTTTTGTTAGTAATCGTCAAAACTCATGGCATTATCTAATTGTAACTTCTTAGTTCTTTATTAGTTTGTTTTAAATATATGTTTACGATCATTTTGACATAAGTATATATCTGTGCTTTATTGACTAACGTTAGCCCTACGTGCTCTGCCTCACCTGAGTTGACCTAAACGCTATTTATTTGCTAAACGAATTTAAAAAGGCAATTGTGGGGTCTCCTGGTTGCGATTAGCACTAGGAAAATAATATTTAGATTATCAAGCTGTAGTAATTGGCATAGTCATTTGTTTAGCTTATAATTAGGAGTGGTTATTTGTCACATATCGAAGGTTAAGTAAAGAATAATATCACAATGTTTGTACCGCAGAAGTGAACACTATTTAACAGCTCTTGTCCACTAATGCATAGTTCGACGTATCCAGTCGATTTGAACGAGGTTATGCACGTTGGCGTTTGGGGATTCAAGTATCATTTTGTCACAGTGTGATGGTAAAATTGCTTATTATATTTTAGTTTCCAAAGGAACCAAATGCCGGTTTGTAAAACAAAAATAACAACAGGCTCCATTCTAGGCCCAATTCTCTTTTGCATTTATATTTCAAATTTTTCTTTAGTCTTACAATCGACTGAATGTCATTTTTATGCTGATGATTGCCAATTATACATGTCTTTCGCAATTAAAGATCTTCCTGATGCATGTGCTAAAATAAATCAAGATTTACAAAAATTAACCAACATTTCTAATGAACACTCCCTAAAACTTAATCCTAACAAATCTGCAGTCATGCTTTTTGGAAAGAAAAGTGACGTAAATTATGTAAAGAATCACTTCAATCTATACATCGGCAAGGACACACTTCCTATAGTTGAACAAGCCAAAAGTTTGGGATTAACGATTGATTCAACTTTGCGTTTCAATAAGCATGTAAGCAATTGTTTACAAAGTGCCTACTGTAATCTTCGACTAATTTTTCAAAATCGTCATATACTAAATAAACAAATAAAAACTATATTGTGCAATAGCCTAGTTTTATCTAAAGTTGATTTTTGTGATGCGGTGTATGGCTTCTGTTTGGGTTACAAGGATGTGGCTAGAATTCAAAAACTTCAAAATTCTTGTTTACGCTTGATTTTTGGAATACGGAAATATGCAAGAATTTCTCACAAATTAAAAATTTCTGGTTGGCTAAATATGGCAAATAGACGTCTATTACATAGCTGCTGTTTGTATCAAAAAATTTTAACTTCAAAAACACCGCCGTATTTGTATAACAAAATCAGGTTTCGTACAGACGTCCACAACTTAAATTTACGCTTTAGGGGTAATATAACTATCCCTATTCATCATACTCAACTAGGAAAGCGTAGCTTTTCATATTGTATAGCAAAATATTATAATCAATTACCCTTAGGGCCGGTTGCAGAAAGCAATGTTAAGTCTCGTGTTAGCTAACATCGCGTCAAAGTGAACAAAATCGCATCAAATTTTGTTTACTAATGTATTAGTTGCCATAAGCATTTGAGATTTGATTCGTTTTTGTTTACTTTGACGCGATGTTAGCTAACACGAGACTTAACATTGCTTTCTGCAACCGGCCCTTAGAGTTTAGAACGTTGCCATTACCACGTTTCGGCGATCGGCTCAAGCGTTGCTTGGTAGCTAAGCAGAATTCTTAGATTACAGTCAATCATTTCCGTTATATTATACACTTTGTTTGTCAGTCACATTTTCAGTTTCAGTTTGGGTGCGGCGGTTCAGTCTCGTCTATGTTTATTTGTTATTACTTGCATTGATATTTTGTTTTTAAAATGCCAATTTTTTCGAATTGGGTTAAGTGGAAGAGCAGTTCACAGTAATTCTACTGTGAACTGAACTTCGCCCAAAATATTGTACATATATTTTGATTATTTTCATGTACATATATTAATAAAGGCATTTATTATTATTATTATTATTATTATTATAATTATTTGAAAGCTACAGCGACTTGCCCCCGACTGGTTATGTGAGATTTATAATTTGGGGATAGCTGCGTTTTCATTAGTTTTCCGTTGGTTAGTTTTACTTAGTATGATTGACTCTAGAAAAATACATCAGCTGGTGGATTTGGGAGATGGCAGGTTTTAGGGTAAGTCCGGCAGTGGAACAAATGTAGGTCATTTTATAGAATTTTTAGATGTTTGTTGACAAACCTACACCTCCTGAATGAAATGCTTAGGAGTGAGGAGAGAACGTTAAGCCGATCTACGCTAGGAGTAAGCTTTTAGAGGCGCTTAGCCGGCCTGTCGAACGCTGTTGGTTACGGGACTGTGTTAGGTATTCACAGTTCGTTATTTGGCTTATATTGAAGTGTAAGATTATTATAGTTGATATATTTGAGTTTTATCGTATATTGAAGCATTCAGCGGTTAACAAAGTCTGTCCAGAGAAAATGACTGGTTTCACATTTATATTTATGCTAAGAGCGAGCTCGTTATTTAATGTTAGGTGTGAACTGTTTCAGGTGCTTTTTAAAATTCCAAATTCAATTCCTGCTTCTCTTATTTTGTGGACCATAGCTTCTGCCATACTGCCAATTGTTCTTAGTATACTGCCTAGGTAGCAGAATTATTCTACATTCTTAATTGCTTAGTTGTTTATGTATAGTTGCTGTAGAAGTGTATCTGCTCCGTAAGAAGATTTAATTTCACCTGTATATGTCTGTATTTGTACATAAGCACCATATATCATCACTCAGCACCGTCTAGGTCAAGAAGTTGATGTTGAAGTCTCCATAAAATGCGTGCTCGTTAAACGTTTGTGTTTTTTATGATCCAGCCCAGCACGATATTAACCATGAGTGGAGACAATGGACAGCCTTTTAGGATAGGAAGATAGAGAAAGTATTTGCCAAAGCGTTGCTCGTTCAAAATGTATAAAGGTCATATACCTATAGCAGAATTATCCAATCTACGGATTGCTCTACGATTATTTCTAGCGTGTTAATATGGCCCATACATCTATTAGGTATGAAACCAGCTTATTCAAGTCTTATAGTTGGTTCTATGTTTTCTCATTCTATTTTTAATAATGTGTGCGATGATTTTGTTGACCATATTTAGTAGTGTTATGGTTCTCCAGTTGCAGCATCTGGAAAGATTTACCTTTTAAAGGAGTTTAATTATAATTCCTTTCTTCTATTTAGTGGGGTTTGCTTCTTTCTTCCAAAATTCACTCAGTATGTATTGCAATATCGCAGATGCTTTTAGAAATCCGGCTAGTATACTGTCAAGGCCTGTTGTGCGTTCGTCTCTGAATTTTGTTATCGCTGTCCCACTGTCACTTCAATTGAGGGGCGATGTATTAATTCTTAGTTGTGGTGCTCTTGTTCCAACAACTTGTACTTCTGCAGGTCTTGTACTCAATATGCTTGAAAAGTATCCTTCACACCTCTTTATCTGATGTTCATCAGAGGTAATAATTCCTTTTTGCTTGTTTCTAATTAGTTTGTCGATAACATGCAATGTGTTTGCTAACTTTTTGGATATATGTATAATAATCGTTCTTTAGATTTTTAGTTTGAGCTGCTCCTTGTAGTTGTATAGTAGCATATCCGTTCATCATCGCTTGTATCTTCTTGCTGTTCTTTTGATTCTTTTGTTTATCTCATTTTTTTAGGCTAAATGCTTTCGAGATGTGGATATACAGACGAATACTGAAAATACCGTACACCGCCCACGAAACAAACGAGGAAGTGCTGAGGAAACTGGGCAAAGAACGAGAAATATTGAATACGGTAAAGATCCGCAAATTCGAATATCTTGGACATGTGATGCGAAATTATAAATACCGCATCTTACAACTCATACTACAGGGTAAATTAGAAGCAAAGAGAGGCCCAGGAAGAAGACGGCATTCCTGGCTGAAAAACCTCAGAGACTGGTACGGCCTCACGTCAATAGAACTGTTCAGACTAACCGCCAACAAAGTGAGAATAGCCATGCTGATCGCCAATGTCCGGAACGGATAAGGCACCATGAGAAGAAGAAGATTTTTGTATTATCTGTGTTGGTCGTGTATTTTGATTTTGGTATCAATAATTTAATTTGTATAGCTTCGGTGGAGGTGGCCGGTTACAATATCTTGCTTCCCCCCCTTTCTATTCCGCACGTCGAAGAGCGACTGTCTCCATTTCTTATTTAGTGTTAATTTCTCTATTTCATTGCGAGTTTGTTGATTAGGAGATACCCATGTGATCTTATGTATGTCTTTGTGAGGAAATAACGATCTTCCGATACATAAATCAATGGTTAAATAAAATTCCATTGATGTTACGTCTACCTACACCATGTGTACATATAATTGATTCAAGGTCTGTGTTGTCTTGACCTAAGTATCTTAGCGCTTAGATCGCCCATGACAATTGGGATATCCCCCCCCCCCCTTTGGGTCCTAGAATAGTATTCATTAACATTTCCTAAAAAATCTTTCTCCTCATAGTCTGATGGTACAGTTGGCATAATATAACTGGGTCATTTTGACCCTGTTTTGGTGTTGAGCGCTGTAGTGCAGAATGTTATAGTTTTTGCAAATGCGGGTAGTTTGTTTTTGCTAGACTCGTCCTTATTGGTTAATCTAGTAATGCGTGACTATGAGCAGATATAGTCGGTGTCGGCTAAATGATTTTAATATAGGCTATTACGTACACTTGTGCTGGTAGGTACTATTTATGACTGGATAACATAAATTTTAAGCGTGCTATTGGCGGAAATAGGATACATCACAAAGAAGAAAGAGTATTCTGGTATCAATAGTTCATGTGATACTTAAGTTTGTTTGCCTTCAACATAGCAACAAGGCAGAAGCAATTATTTGCAAACAAGGTCATGAAGAATAAGACAGCGAATAATACTTTTCTACTATATGATTACATCATGCTTTTAGTAAGTAAAAAATGTGTTATAACGTTCATTTTAATACTGGAAATTTATTAATTACCTTTAAAACATCTTTATATTTGTATACCAAAGCCTGGTTAAAAAACAATATATCGTAAAACGCAGCTATTGACCCAGTGTAGGTGGTCTACGTTATGTGAATATTTTGGTCGTCCGAGGATTAAGATATGTAACGAAAATGCTTTATTTGTGACAGACTTATTCTTTTATATACTGCTGTGAACACATTTTAGTTGCCTTATATTTTCAATCATAATTATTAGTAATTAATAACATAACCAACAAAATAGATATTGATTATAAGAATGTCCAGTACATGTAATTATTTTAAAATTCAGATTTGTTATAAAATAGCTCAGGCCTTGAAAATAATTGATAGTATGTCGTTTTTACAATAGCTTTATCTTTATTTAACAACAAGTAAAAATGAGAGTAGGCTTGGCATTTCATGCAACAAAAACATAAACTGTAAAAAGAAACAATTTGGGTGAAAGAGGTTTTGTTGTGTTTTACCAAGTTGTCCCAAAAATAAGTTATTTCTATGTGCTATTAAATACCCAAGTTAACGAAAAGTAGTCTTTTATTGATAGTTTGTGTCCCACAGGTAAATACGAGGCGTCGACTTGGTCCAGTGGAAGCCATAGTATTTTGATGTTATTCTGCGGAGGTATAGCCAGTTTTATAAGTTCGAGTACAAGTGTATAAGCAGGCAGCGTACGTGTGGTGCAGCACAGCCCTAAATTCAGGCCCCCAGCTTCACTGAAAGTGATTCGGAAGGTCTTCGAGATTGGCAGCCGATCATCATGTGGGTTCAGATTTGTGAATAGCTAACTGCAGACCGGCAACAACTGCTTGTCTAGAGCATCGTGGGAAATCTAGCTCGGAACAGGTAGCCCTAGATTCATCGCAGAAGCCATCAAAAGGTCAGATTTTTCACCTAAAAGTGTCAGTTTGTGATTGTGCATCAATTGGCACCCCCTAGCGTCACTTTCGGTTCGTGACGTCGGTAGAAGTGTTTTGTTTTATATGTGGAATACTTACTTTCGATTATTACTACATAGCAACAGCGTTAATTGCGTGGACATCAACGATTTCATTAAAATCAGGAGCCTGTTATGTACTTTCTAGGCTAGGAAACCATCTTGAATTTTTGTAGGTCACATCAGTTAGAAATATCACACGTGTTAATTCCCATCAGTTAAATCGTGACATACATAGTGCTTACAATTAAATGTTTAATAGAACTTTATATAATTATTAATAGCAAATTAGTGGTTTTTCCTTTCGATGTAGCGACCTAACCCTGAGAGAGAGAGTGATACGTATAAAGTTAGAATAAAAATATTAGCCGGGGACATTACAAAAGTAGTGAAAATAATTAAAGCCGATTTATAATTTAAATTCATTAAACCTATGAGACCAGTGAAATCAAAACAATACATACTATATCTCCTTTACTTATCAACGGATTTGAATGAAACTTGTTACAAGGATAATATACATCATTTAGAATTGAGACACAGATACAATCAAAATGGCCGACTTTCGGTTTCACCGGAAATGTTATTAACTTTAATTTTTGAAATGGGTTGTTCTGTATATTTTATGTTTTTCGGAATCTACGACTCAAATTACATACGGCAGTGTTGCCAAATTTGCTTAAGTGTTTTCCAAAAAATATTTTAAAAATGTATTAATTAAAAATTTTTCGTTTTAGATAAAGATAAAATGGTGGATGATGCATATCGTTAGATTAGTAGTTAAATTTTCTATCTAATGGCACGATGGCCCTTGGTAGGTGTCATTTAAAAAAACTGACTTTTTCTCAAAAACACGTTTAGCAAATATTATTTTTTCATGAACGATTTGTTATTGATCAAATTAATAAAAGATGTATTATTATGGGTTGCTAGAGTCATTTAGAACACATTTTCTCCAATCACGGATTTCTATGGGAAACCGAAAGTTGACCATTTCAATTATATCTGTCGATCAATCATAAATTATGTCTAGTATGCACGTATCAAATAAGCATGGCCCTGCTCTCATTGTCACCCGGTATACTATTACGTACTATTATTATAGTTTAATATTTTGTTATTTCATATGTATACCATATTAAGCGATGTAGTTTAGACACGATTAAATAACAATAACAAATAACAGATTACAGACTTGATTTCGAATGACTTTCTGGATTGGACTGTGCCATTGTTGAGATAGAAGAACTCAATGTTTGGTGTGGTTTCATAAGGAGTGTACGACAGTAGAGTATAGTTTTTAAACTATATTTTATGAACAGGCAAGAAAATAAAGAAGAGAATGTGTAGTGTATTGTTTCTTCGGGGTAAAACATGAAAATTAATAGAATAGTTGAAATACAGTTAAAGAAATAAAATAAACAAAAATGAATGAAATATACCAATAGAAATCTGCTAATATGGCGTGGATGTGTCACAAAAATTAATGCCTAAATGCAAAATAAAGATTAAGAAATATAAGCTCAACTATATATAAGAGAACTACATCAAACATTATAAAAAATCTGTAAAAGGCTTTACCCAGAACTTCCCTTGTCGACATTGTGACACTAAATAATTTTAAAAAACAAATTAATTTAGGAGTAAAAATATCTTCACGTTTCTAATAAATTAAATACATTTTCTAATAAAAAAATATATTCCGCTGGGGGGTTTGAACCCGCCGCAACTGCAGCTCTGCAGATCGCTCGATCCTATCCGCATCTACGCAGCGGATATAACTACAGCGAAATTCCATCTGCGCTACCGAGTCTCTTCGAGACGGTGAGGCGCGCGCCTCACTTGAAGAACACGGTGTTATGGTTGAAACATTTTTACTCTTGTGTGACATTATCCTTTATCGGTTGAGTCTAGTTATTTACTGCAAATGTAAAGCCTGACCTATGTGAAAATTATCACTTCCTTCTATTTCAAAATTAACGCAAAAATAAACAGAATTTTATTTTTAAGGTGCTCACCCTGGATATATTTGTATGAAATTGTACCGGTTTAATGCGAGGTAGATATATAATATGTATGCAAAATATCGTCTTCCTCCGACAAATAGTTTTTGAGCTATACTGCCAACAGACAGATAGACAGACAGACAGACAGACGGACAGACAGACAGATAGAGAAACAGAGAGATAGGCAGATAGACAGACAGACAGACAGACAAACAGACAGACAGACTAAATTGCAAAAACCTCTTTTTCGTCATCTAGGGACCTTGAAACGTGAAGATCTGTAAAAATCTCGGAAGGTGATTTTTTCGTGATTACAGTACTTCCTTCGTCTTTCAGACGATTGAAGTAAACAGGAACCCCACAGATAAATAGGAAATAACGGGGCGAGAATGAGAAATAATAAAAAAACATCATAAAACAGTCTTCGCTAGTAGCAAATCGCTACATTTAATAATGAGAAATTTGTGTTTAAATCTACAGTGGTACATTGAAATGATCTTTTAAGGTTGTTCCTATGTAAGTGATCATTGCTAATGTGCTACTTTCGAGTATAATTTATTTTAATTGGGGCATACAGGGAAGTGCCCACTCCATGTGATCCTAAAACCTGGTTAATGATTTGAGCAAGGTGTTTGAATAAAATTTACAGGCTGCTATCAAATCAAATATCGCGTGACCAAATATAAAACAACGAGAACAGGCAGATGGTACGCTAATAGTTGTTAATCGGTTATTGGGGGCGAATACAGAGGTACTGCCATTACAGGCTAAAGAGGCAGCTGATCAGATGCAAGGGTAGTGAATCACCGCCGTTTTCCACCTGCATTTTCTCACTTCGTTACCAGCCCGCGAAGGCATTGCCATTAATCAACAATTTATGTCCTAGAAAGTCCCGAGTGAAAGATAATAGCTGGCGAAATTATTTACTTCCTTCCCTAGATTTCCACGATATCATCGGCGAGTATAGGAGCAACCCTTTATTACAATAACTAGCAGAATATGAAAGCATAAATCATCCGGGAACAGGAAACGACGAAACCGAGCTCGCAAAAATAATAGTAGCGCTTTTTATACAGAACCAATTAGAGCTGAAAGATGATGCGTGCATTATCTCCAACCCCGTTCCACCCCCGACGGCACGTAGCGTCTATCGGCGGCGTTTTATTCGGACGTCGGCTCGAATTTCCGGTTTCCGGTCGCTCGTCGGAACAAGATTTTACACTCTCGCGGTTATGACGCGCACGTCAACCGCCCCCACATATTTATTATGGAGCAATTACCTCTCCCCATCCCCAAAGGGCGCGTGCTCATCGCATCCAAATATTACACGTGACTTTTAAACACGTTAATTAGCTACACGTATTCCAGGTAAACTGCATCCTAATGACGTGGGGTGCATTGTATCTGCGCTGGGCTGCCATTATGCGACTTCCGCTCGTTTATCAGTCATAAGAAAGAATCCCTTCGAAATTATGCAATGTTATATAAAATTTGAACGTTTGTAACTGCATTGTGCCCTGAATGGTCATTTTAAGTGTAAAAGTCGGCGGAAAATCAATATTTGCGGTCTAGGACACCTGGGACATGGCAAAGGAATGCACGTGTTGCCCATTGTCCCTTCTGACAGTTCCGATCGCTCCGCAGTTCCGCCCAAGAGTCCCAGCCCTCCACAAAATTCTGCATTAATTCTCGTTTGGTAGGGACGTATTCTGGATAGAATGTTCCACGGAAGGCATAAATCAATTTTAAAACATTTAAAAGATCCCGAATGATGTGGGGAAGTACGGTGGTTGGATCTTTATGTTACGTAAAAATCTACCGACCTTTTGAAAGTGACCGATTTCGATGGAGGTAGTAAATGGATTTGAGTTTGGAAATGTGCTGAAATATTTTCGTTTGGTTTCAGTCTTTGCTAAAGTCGAGGTGTACAAGCAGATCTAACTAAAAAACATGTATAACAATACAAAAAGCCATGTTAAATTTAGAAATGAAAGGCCAGATAGTTTCACAAACAACAATGCGCTTATGACTGAAGCAAGGGTGCATAATGTATATTATTTAATACCGTGCTAAATTAAGCCATAATAAAATATAGACAGAATGCAAAACCTCACAATGTCAGTTACTGAAAAATGCAAATAAGACGATATTAGAACTATAGTTATTATACAGATGATATGGTAATCATGAGAGAACCAGAGAAGAACCTACAAGTAAATGAGGAAACGATCTGTGAACATTAACATGCGAATAAATACAGGAAAAATTAAAACCATGATAATTAGAAACATAAACGCTAAACATAACCTAACCATGCAAAACAGATGGTTAACAGGTTTAAACCTATAAAGAATTAAAGAATGGATAGCAACCCCAGGAAGCTTGTGAAATACAATAAAAAGAAATTTCCTGGATAAAAAAAATTAAGTGAAATCACAGCGGAACTAGTAAGGAAAGTAGTAAATTCGACTCTTACATATGTATGTAAATCGTGGGTCATAAGCGAGATTCTTGCGAAGAATACAAAGAAAGAACTAAAAATAGTAGAAAATTAATAGGAAAACCATATCAGGTTTTAGAAGAAGAAATAACCAACTGGGTAATTAACAAAAAAAGTGTTTAATCAAATGTTATAGATTTTACCACAATCATTTGATAGGGTTTCGAGCGCACGCTATGAACGGCTTCACGAAGCAACGTGGAAGAAAATTCAATTCTAGCTATGGAGAGAACGTGCAAATGTTGTAGCAATAAGAGCAACTTGAAACAGACCATCTAACATTTCTTGCGTATTATACTTATTTCCAGACTTAAAAAATAAGCTCAGTTGTATTTTCTATGTTTTATTATTGTAAATTAGATTTAAACAGTGTATTCTCGAATAACAAAAGTGCATAGACCCGCCCCAGCTCAGTGGACGCATTGTAAAACTTAATTTGCGTGTGTAGCGTTACACGCGAAATTAAAGCCTGTCCGCGAGTTGTGGGGAGTTTTAACTGAAGATTATTTTACGAAGAATCAATTAGCTTGCGGGTCTTTCCCGAGTGCGTACTTCCTATCTTTAAGTAGGAAGCCTGCGGCGATGTGAATTTCGCCATACAAAGAACAAAGTAAATACAAGCGATTTCGATAGTTGTTTTAAGAGTTGCAAGGCAGCGTTTGCTGGAGTAGACACCTTCTCCAGCGTGTATAAAAAAGGTACGTGAACTACGATACCCAAAGGATGCATTTGCGACACTCGAGTACTTTCTGACGTCATCCGGAAGAACGACGCTAGTCGACGCCCCACTTCTTGTGTGAGGAAATTCACATATCAGTCATTCAGTTAATAACGCCATCCATGGACAATATATATGCAGGTTGATGATTGCAAGCGAATCTGAACAGGGTCAGACTTAAATAGTATCGGCTGCTGGTGTTTTTTAAAAGAAATTTATATTGATGGTGTTGTAAACACAATTGTGTTAAAGCTATGTTTGATGGTGTTTTATGTACGTTGTTTACTTACATGCGAGTAGCCACAGGTATTTAGATTGTAGGTTATTTAAGGATTTCGTCATATTGTCTTTGCATTTATTCGTGTTTTCTTTGTGTTTTTATATGTTTTATACGTGTTTTGAAGTCAACAGATAGTTTAAACAAATTGACTTTTTTTGGACAGTTGCATATAAAGTTCATATACGACGTTCTGCGCAAGTAGTGGGGACAAGTATCTGCAAATGGGGGAAATTATATTGTGCATGATGCAAATATATTTGACAATAAAAAAAAGTGCGTTATATTAAAGTTGAAACTTTTTAATATAACAACTAGCTCACAACCGAAAGTCGGAGAGGGGTCGTGGGCAAAAGCAACATAGTAAGTTTACCTAATCGGCATAATCACCAAGAAACCACTAATTCACGGCGCTAGATTCTAAACTTACTATGACATACATTATAGAATCGTTTGAGACAATTAAAATACGACGAAGAAATTGGTTGTAAAAGAAAGTTTACAGTAAATAGTAAAAGCAAAGAAACACTACCAAGTTTTCATTAAGTAGAAATGCGTATGAACTACAAAACAAGTTGAACGCATCTCGTATGCGCACTACAGTTTATATTGGTATGACAAGTTAGTTACAATAGGAAAAATACAATAAAGCAAGTATTGAAGCACAATATAAGAATAGTGGAAAATATGGGCCACGTAATTATTACAAACTAAGTTGGTTACGAATAAGCAATTAGCAAAATACCGTAAATCAGAATAGTAAACAAGAAAGTAATTAAGTTAAGGTAATGTAGCAGGATATAATTTAACATACCAAAATAATAATAATAAATTATAATAATTATAATATAATAAATAATAAATTACTAAATAACGTCAGTTAAATCGAAGAACGTAGCAATACAGCGACATAATACTTAAAGTGAATAAAGAAACCTTTCACACTGCATTAGAAATGGTTTTCGAGAACAGGCTTCTTGGAACAGAATGTACAGTACGTCTGGAGCGGTTCGAGATGCGTATGGAATGGACCGAAGTGTGTACAAAACGAACGCATACGGTCTATCCGTAGAACTATAAAGAAATATAAGATTTAAAAAATACAGAAACCAAACCCTTTTGGAAACAGCTTACCCTGCAGATGTAAATCAGACTATAAGAATATTGCGTATACAATGTGGTCCATTAAGTGTGCAACAAATGGGACATTTTTTTATTAGTTGTAAAACCGAAATTTAAATACCGCCAAAAGTTAGTGTATGTTCGATAACCATACCAGATGCCCTTAGAATGGCTTCAAGTCAAACAATATACAGGGCAGGACAAAAAATATGAAATTCGTTCAAGAATAAAGTTACCTTATTTAAAAAAATATAGCAAAATTTTATTGAGAAAAGTTGTTTAGAATCAAAAGTTATGCTCAAATACAAAGTCATGGCCTCCTATTCGAATTTTGATTCTTTTTTTGTAAAATTTTGTATTATCCCCGTGTGATACATATTTTTATTATTCTGATTTTATTAAGAGTTTTTCATATGTAAATTATTATTAGTAAAGCATTTGCCTTGTTAAGAAGAATATTTGCGAAATTCTAAAGTTCTGTTAAATATCGTTGCAACAAACATGAAGTGGACGCTTACCTAAAAAAATATAAATCCAAGTAAATTTTACAAATACGCTTCAAGTTGCTAAAAGTTATTTAAAAGGGATGTGGTTGTGGCTACTTTAAATACATATAAAATCAAAATAATAAAAATATGTATCATACGGGGGTAATACAAAATTTTCCAAAAAAGAATCAAAATTCGAATAGGAGGCCATGACTTTGTATTTGAGCATAACTTTTAATTATAAACAACTTTTCTCAATAAAATTTTGCTATATTTTTTGAAATAAGGTAACTTTGTTCTTGAACGAATTTCATATTTTTTGTCCTGCCCTGTATATTGTTTGACTTGAAGCCATTCTAAGGGCATCTGATAAGGTTATCGAACATGCACTAACTTTTGGCAATATTTAAATTTCGATTGTACAACCAATAAAAAAATTTCCCATTTGTTGCACACTTAATGGACCACACTGTATAGTGGATATCAAACGAATGCGGCAATAAAAAAACATCAAAATAAGAAGAGGGACTCAATAATCGCTTAAACGCAATGACGTAATAGAAGTAAAATTAGAAGCAACATAAGAGCACTTGTATCAAATATGTATGTACCTACCATTTAAAAAGATAAATATTAGGCCATGCAAATTAGATTTCTGCCTTCCAAAAACTGGTGAAGTTCTGGAAACTGTTTTAATCACTCAAGTAGGGCTCTGATATCAATAATCTGAGTTTGCCCCTATTTCCGAATAGAGCTTCAGCCATGATAGAAAAACCTCGACATTTTCCGACTTTTTCCGGTTTTTCTCGAATTCCTTCGAAATTAAGCTTTTAATCAAAAAGTCCATTATTACCAAAAATGTAGATCACTAAATTCTGCTTCGATTAAGTTTGGAATACTTACCAATACCTTACTTACCCAATACCAATACTTTGGAATTTGATCAAGTCGTCTTGTAGAAAAGCTACTAAGAACAAATTTTTTTTACACCTTTCAAAAAACACCCTTTTCGTCTCTTTAAAACGTACAATATCTATAAATCGACCAACTTTAACACAAAATATTGTAGAACCAAAGTTCTAGAGCATCAAATTATGTTTTTAGAAAGTCCAAGAAGATTCCAAAAACATAACGTCTAAAACCCGACCCTAACTAAGAAATCATACACCCAAAAAGCCTGAGACAATCCTCCTGCCATCTGTCGTCCGAAATAGGAATAATTTTCACTGTTATGTTACCTGTAATTGTCTAATTAAATTCCACAAGAAGTCCAATAAAGAACTTCAGCAATATTTTCAGTGTGAGTTGGCCCCGTACGCTTTATCTATGTTTGCTGACATAGGTATACGAAAAAATATGTGTTTTACAAGTTGTTTGATGCCCTTAAAGACCCAATTGATTTTGAAAAGGCAGATTTTGTCGTAGATGGAGGATTTCTCTTGCATAGAGTGGTATGGGAGGCAAGAGAACCAATGTCTTCCTCAATTACAAAGTATGTAGACTACATCAAGCATTGGTATGGCAAAAAGTCCACGGTTGTGTTTGATGGATACCCTGATATGGCAAGTGAGAAGAGTATTAAATCAGCTGAGCGGCTGTGCAGGGCCACAAAATAAACTGCACCGAAAGCCAGGTTTGATAAAACAATGTCAGTAACCATGGCAAAAAATTGTTTCTTTCGAATGAACAAAATAAACAGAGCCTCATATCTTTATTGATTCCACGACTTGAAGCTGAGCACTTCAATGTTAAGCGAGCTGCTGGAGACGGCGATACTTTAATTATGGCCAGTGCTGTTGACATTGCTCAGCATTCTGCCTGTGTGATTGTCGTTGTAGAGGACACCGACCTTCTTGTGATTTTGACTGCTTCAGACCCAATGCTCCTCAACATCTTTCTACTGAAGCCAGGCAAAGGCAGACAAGACGAAGTTGTCTTACAGCCCCTTAAATTTCAGGATTTCACAAGTTTCTAAAGACAACATATTATTCCTACATGCATTAAGTGGCTGCGATACGAGTTTATCGTTTTTCGGTAAAGGAATTCCTCAAGGTATTGGAGACAAACCACCTGCAGAAAGCAGCAGAGGTATTCAGCATATCCAATGCTACTGCTGATAAGGTTGATGAGACGGGACAGAAGTGCATAGCAACCCTGTATTCTGAAGATGAAACAAAGCCATTAAATGTGCTACGCTGTGCAATCTTTAGAAAATGTCTAACAAAGACATCATGCAACCTCGCCTGTTTGCCTACTACAGAGGCAGCTACCCGACAGCATTCTCTGAGGACGTATTTGCAGGTGCAAACAAGAAAAACAACTCACTGGACCCACTACAATAGGGCTGGAAGACATAAAAACTCGGCCTCTTGCCATTTCCCACTAATAATGAAGCAGCACCTGATGAACTCCTGAAAACCATATGCCGCACATGTTCCAAAGGCTGCCATGAAGGTTTTTTCTGCAGGAAAAATTGCATGAAATGTACCACCATTTGTAAACTATGCAAAGGCCAGTCCTGCATCAATGCTCAAATTGAAATCCCGATTTTCCGTACTGATGACTGCGACATAGTTTATGATGACATCATAAAAGAAGGAAGAGGAGACCTCGACGATGATTTGAATAAGGAAGAAATGGAAGAATTGGAGTTCACGTTATTGGAACCATCATCCTCCAAACGTGTAAAAAATAAAACTGTAAATTAAAAAAAAAACACATTGTACATAACTCAACATGAAGTTTTTTTACTCTTAGTGGATGTACTTTGATTTATCATACAATATTAATGTAATTTTATATAATCAAATGTAACTGAGTATAATTTAATTGAATATAACTGAGTGTTTGTTCCTAGTAAAAAAACACAACATAATTTTTTTACAAATACCCTTTTTTTCTCCTACATAACACATTTATCTGCTAATTGTATTGTCTTCAAAACTATTATTTCAATAACAACGTGTAGGTGAGGGCTTGTATATTAGTAAAAAACTGAAAAAGTTTAATGTTGGAAAAACCAGTAAATGGAAAACCAAACATTGATGTTGCTCAGTAGTAGTGTAGTTAGACTGGTTCTGGACCACTTCGTATGTCACCCGAACGAAGGAGTGGTGCTTTAGTTTTATCATTGGAATTTCAATTTCTTACAACGGTATTTGTAAATCATTCGTAAATAGTAAAGTTTTTTGTTTCAACGAGCATAGTTGTAGCAGAGATATCTGACAAATAGAAAACTATAGAAGATATAAACAGACCTATATCCTATATCCGGTATTCATGGTTTATGTCTTAATCTGATTTTAATAGTCGATTAGAGTCGAATAACTAAGGTTAATACAATGCTAAAGACTGTGCGCAAAAGGTAAAATTTTAATCAAAAAAATTTAAAATAAAACCCAGAGAACAAGAATGAAATTAAATAAAGCCGAGTAAAAGCTATTAGATCACTGCAATATATTATTAAAAAATACTCTAATTAATAAGGATGCTATACAGGATGCCAATGGTGAGGGGCAGTTTTATTTTGCCTGATAAAAACTTATCTAGATTGGTTAAAAATTAGATGTATAAGAGAAAATCTCAAACTTGTTTAAAAACATTTTGTAACTTAACAATCCCAATAGAAATTGTGTAAATAAAGCTAAAATTAGGAGGCGCAGAATTTGCAGGCTATAGAAATACCTGTCTAGACCTGCGAATGTGAGCGTCTGGGAATGTGCAAGGTTGCTAAAAAAACCGGATGTGATTGCTGTCTGGAGTTTCTGCACAGGTCTGCGCGGAGGTCTGCGCGAGGGTTTATGCGCAGGTCTGCGCGAGGGTCTGCTCGAGGATTTCTGCACAGTTTTGGCGGGAAATTCAAATTCTGCGCAGGTTTGGCGGTATATTCAAATTATGCTTAGGTTTTGGCGGTAAATTTAAAGTATGATCAGAGTTTTGGTGGAAAATTCAAATTCTACTCAGGTTTTGACAGTATTTTCAAATTATCGTTCGGGTGACATCCGAAGTAGTCCAGAACCCGTCTATCTACACTACTCTCAATAACTATGCTATTGCAAGAAAATCTAAAAAGGCTAATATCTACTTACTGGTTGGGATTTTTGGCACCTTCTTTAACTTTTTGAAAACATAATTGGATGCTCAACAACTTTGGTTCTACAACATTTTGCGTTAAAGTTGGTTTATTAATAGATATTGTACATTTTATAGAGACGAAAAGAGTGTTTTTCGAAAAGTGTGAAAAATTGGCGTTAATTACGTCGATTTTCTACAAGACCACTTGATCAAATTCTAAAGTATTGGTACTCAATTGACGTAGAATTGAATGATCTATATTTTTGATAATAATGGACTTTTTGATTAAAAGCTTAATTTCGAAGGAATTCGAGATAAACCGGAAAAAGTCCAAAAATATCGAGGTTTTTTAACATCACGGCTGAAGCTCCATTCGGAAATCGGGGCAAACTCAGATTGTTCATATCAGAGCCCTACTTGAGTGATTAAAACAGTATCCAAAACTCCACCAGTTTTTGGAAGGCAGCCCCCTTTTTTATCTAATTTTACTGGCCTATATTGAGTTTCTTCGCAAATCGTTGATATTAAGAAATATTCACTGAAATATTGATAAGATTAAGAAACCATGACTAAAAAAACTACTAGAATAAATCGAAGATTGTAAGAAATAAGAATGCTCTAAATACGTACCTAGTAGAACAAAAAATTTACAATTAAGTAGTTAAAATTGGTGCTTTGAAGTGCCAACTTGCGTTTATTACAGCTTTCTATTCATAGTTTCCAATCAAAGTAGCTTCATAGCTTTGTAGATATACAAATGAGATAAATATCCGCATGCGTTAGCTACTGTTTCATAAACAATTAGGATATTGACATTCATTTTCTAATTGCATCTGGAACAACGCATGATGTCTAGCATTGCTAAAAATATAGGATAAAAATAATATGTTTTTGCGGAACTACTCTCATCCCATATGGTGGAGATGGTCTTTCAAATACCAAAAATAATTTTCAATTATAATTTTAAAGTAACTATGGCTGCAAAACCTCAAGTGCGAAAGCGTGCTATTAAAAGATTCTTCTCAATGGTTTGTTTAAATTATATTATACGAAAATTGCGGCGGGTTAAATTCGCAATTACGAAACAACTTGGTGTAACCTCTTACCTGTAAGAAATGTTTGTGTATTGGTAGCACTTTACACATCTCTTTATTGCTAAATTCAGTCACCTGTGTGTATAGTTAAAAACAGCTAATTTCATAATTTTGTGTGTGTATGTTGTTGCAGTTTCAAGTGTTTCAAGTTTAATTTCAAACTTAGTACACTTATGACATTTTAAAAAACTCTGTAGGAGAATATTATTTTATCAAGGTCAAGTGCGTTTGAATAGTATTTCGCTTTCTTGAAGACCGTGAATATGTCGTAACAGTCAAAGAGGTGAACGCCCATTGACCGCTAGAAATGATAAAAATGTCCGGAAAGAGAACATAATTTCTTGAAGCCGATAGACAAGTCACACAAGATGAGACTGGAATCGACAGAGAAGCGATCGGCGAATGCCGGTTGATGATTTGGATAAGTGAAGGATTTTTGTGTGATTTTTTCTAAATGGTGTTCAAGATCAAGAGTAAAAAGCACATTTTTAAATTTTGCAGAGATCATTCGCAAAGAATTTGTGTCTCGTAACAGTACAGTCAAAGCTATAATTAATCGACTCAGTACAGGAAAGAGGAAAGTTGGAGTTTGGTTACAACACCCCTATTCATAAAGCAATTGTAGTGAAGTAGTTTTTTGCCAAGAAAAAGGGTTGCTGAGATTAACACCACTTACTTTAATCGTAGATCCGGCCCCATAGTACTGTATCCAAAGTTGAAAATAGCATTAAAGAAAAAGATCCAAGATGTCGAGATAAATGTTTTAAACAATATTCCAACTGAGGACATTAAAACGAATTTGTATTAAAAAAGGGTTACCTGTATTCAAGTCATGAAGATAACTTGGAGAATAAAACAGAACATGTTGTTATCGGAGATGCCTTTGAACTTAATTGGCAGACCTCGTATATGTAAGAATATAAAAGGAATTTATTCTTAAATTCTATAAACATTTTTCTCGAAAACCGTGCGACCTAAAAACTATCACATTTTCGTCGAGAATATGTGGATTCCAGAATAACGTATATCTAACAAAATTTTCGCAAAATTAGATTAGTGGCATAGACTATGGCTTATGCGCCCGCATTGATAAGATACTTTAATTAGTTTTGCTCAACCCTAGTCCCTGTTCTTAACAAATACTTATATAATCAGGTTTTGGCTTAACTATACGTATACTATGTAAAGCACTTTTGTATTAAATCGTTAAACGAAATGGTGCATACATTAACTCTATTAGTAGCAGTAACAATCGCGTGTAATGCTCGAATTTTCTCCATCTCCCTACGCCCCTGCATGCCTCTCCTGCTGAGCTGTTCGCAACACGGTCCTTTTATAAAGACTTTACCATCTCATTTATTTTCATTACTCCTGTCGGGAACAATCCCTACTTGGCCCTTTAGCCCTTGTATATGAACATAAAGGCTGTCCAAAATATATTAAAGCTGAATGCTGAACTAACTCTGAGATTGAATCGCTAAGATATTCATCTATTCTACAGAATAAATTTATAAAAAACAATAATAGTTTAATAGCTTTCAAGGCCTTTTCTTTTTCAATCTAGAGGAATTATGCGCCCCCCGGGGGCGTCATAATCCTGGCGGACTGAAGCAAAGCTTCGGCTTGTGGTAATTAGAACGAAACGAGGTGACGAGCGGGCTGCTACTAACTACTAAGTGGATCACATCAAATATTCAATAACCGGTGGTGACGGAGACGTTAGCGACGCCCTACGTCGCCGTCGCCGGTTTATTCGGGGATCCGGGGCTCCGGCAACCCTCGCCGCGTACGCGTTATTAGCTGCAAGCCAGCTTTTGTTGTCAAACGTTATTGCTATTATACGTGTTGTAGGCAGCTTTGCTGATTGCCTCAACCACTAAGATCTCCATCGTTGGTGGAGTTTATCAAATTTATACTTAATGACAAAAAAATTGTGCTAATTAGAACATTAACTTTTACAGTCGGTACGTTGGTTACAGTAAAACTGCTTGCATCCGAAGTTGATAATAGGACTACTTACATTGTTAGTTTAAGAATAAACTCTACAGTGTGTAAAAAATAATGTAACAAGTATTTTTTATGTCTTAAGTGTACCCCGACCTTTAGGTTCGATTTTCTTGAGAATTACTTTTCTCAGCAATTTAAAATAAGATATATTTTATGTCAAAAAGATCCAGGGGTTTAGAATATGCAGCTAGAACTGACCTCCATTAAAAATTATAATGAAAAACACTCCGCCCTTTGAAAAAATACTATGTCAAATAGTTTTTCAGGCCATCTACTGCTGTACAAAAATTTATAAAGAGCTGTACTCGGTATTTGCCTCGCAAGTTAAACTTTTGAAACTAACAATTTCGAAAATATCAAAGAAAACAATATATAGCCAATAATTTGTATATACCAAAGCCGCGATGCAGCATAATGAAACTACCACTTAATATTTGGCTATTTGCGACATACTGTCGCACATCAGGAATGCATATCAGTTGCTTGTTTAGAGATTTCAATGTAGTGATTTCTTGTGCCGAACAAAACACTAAATTCTACAGATTTATTAACATTACAAAGAATACGAAAAATCGCGGCTGTTACAGGCTACAGAAAATAAAGATTTAGATTCAGATTGCTAATAATGTTGAAACTGTAAAAAACTGTAATGCGTATTACATCAGTTTGTAATTAAAAACGATACAGCCTGTGGAATTCGAACTGGAGCTCTGGCGGAATCCGATTGCTAAGCAGCTGCTTATGCCAGTCCGCTGCGTTCACAGAGTTATTACATTTTATTTTTTGTCAGTTTTCATTATTCACATTCTTTCTATACTTTACCCTGTCTACTCACGACATTCGCCTGTAGCGCTACATACCAAAGACTTCAATATTCTTGATGTTGTTTTATTTTAATGTTTATGTTTTGTCACCGTATAAGAGCGCGGAAAAAACGTAGCATTCGGATTAACATTTATATCGCCACCACATTTTTTTAAATTTTGTTGGTTGTTCCAAGATATTTATAACATGATACTCTTTCCATTAGTGTGCTGTTAATTATCAGATTTGCTCCTGAATTTTGAGACTGGAATATTAGAACAGTATCATACCGTATTTTTGCAATAGAAATTCGTTCGTTCGACGAGACTTTGTAGCTCTTCTAAGTTCCCGCAAACCAGACTGGGTCGTCAGTGTATCGTATATAATGCATTGTTATTCCTTCTGGCATATCTTGCTACCAACTTTGGGGTATATAATTATTTTACCACGAACGGCAAAAATTTTAGACTCGATCCCCAAACCAAATTTTCTCAATTACTCTAGCTAGCTTCAAATAGTACCACGTAACAGTTACGTTCAAACCCAGGACGCTTACAGAAAAGAACGAGAAACAAAAAACATCGTCGCAGGTGTGCGGGGACAATTGGACGATGCTTAGCTTGCGCATAACAACGATCGATAATTCGTCTCGAGCTACCGAATACCATTCAAAACAAGTTCAGCGACCTTAATCACTGTACAAAATTGATATTTTCGAACAGGGGCGACCAAAATGCATAACACGGATGGTACAATTAATGGGCGATTAAAAGGTAGTGTTTTTTACCAGTAACAATCTTCTAGTGTTGTTTTGCACATGGACTCATTATATGTATAGGTTTGATGTACTTTAAGATGGATTTCCATTTCTTCACTAGGTTCATTCTCTACCTTCACTTTTGCTTTCTAATTCCAGCACAAGTTGGATATTATTCTTCTCTGTCGTTCACCTTTTTGCTCGTAATAATTTTCATTAGTTCTTCGTGATTCAGTTTATGAAATGCCTTTTCAAAATAGATAAAACAGAAACGTATTTCTTTGTTCTAGAATATTTATTCCGAACAGAGTTTCTCGAGTCCCGAAACCATGTCTGAATAGCATTTGGGTATTCTTTTCTTCTACCTTTCTCTAAATTCTATTCTGTGCTATATCCAAAAAGGATACAGTACGATGTTCGTTAAATTCTTTTTATTTTTCATCTTTGGGATTGCAAAAAAAGTGGATATGAGCCATTCTTTTGGTATTACACCGCTCGTATATACACATATTGTGATGAATAGATGTAACAGTACGATGATTTGCTGCGATAATTTTAGTAGTACCTCCGGAATTTCATCGGGTCTATTTGCCTTGACATTTTTAATGTTTTTAGGTGCTCGTTGAACTTGTGTATTGATGTGAGATAGGTGATTTTCCAGTTGAATACCTCTAAAATGGGCTTCTTTTGTTTTTTTTATTAACTTCTATTTTAAATAGGACGCCCAGTATACTATTACACTTTTAAATTCAGCTTAAAACTTTAGAGAAAATTTGTGTCTTCAACTAACGCTTTATTTTGTACGGTTTCTGTCGAATTTGTAATTTTTGAAAAATTTTGACAAATGCTTTAAACTTAAAAATAAAATGTTTTGCGAATTGTAAGATCACTGTAAAAGAAAGTTGTGTGAGTGTGTCACACTAGATTTTTAATATTTCGGATATTCTCATTTTTTCCCCACTTCTTTCTTTCGTATTTGCTCAATTTTCAGTTTATTTATATTAATTTATTCCTACTTGGGTTACTTCACTATTATCAATTTAAAAAAAAAACTATTACAGGGTTTTGATATGAATCAATGTCAGTTCCTGCACTAATTTTAGCCAAAAGTGTAGAATTTCGAAATCTCTGTATAATGAGTTTGAAGTCGATTTGATATCGTACTGTTTTTCCACTTTTATCCGTCGGGAGTTACAAGTGTAAGTTATTCTTTTAGGTAATTTAAAGAAAATATCGACAATTATTAGATCATTCGCTTAATAAAACCGATTTATATTTACGTTCTCCTAATCGGTGGTCTCCAACATATCCTTCCACATCTTCTTGTCCCACTTGACACTGAAGTCGCCCATTATGATTATTGGTTGATGTCTTTTTGTTGATTTTATAATTTTTTCTTGATCGGCATCTTTTTCATCTGCTGTAGGTGCATACATTCACGTCGATCACATATTTGTGCTGCTGTTAAATTGGAGCTGCGGCATCCTAATTCTTCTTAGTTACTACCATGGCGACGCCATATTTATGTGTTAGTTCGTTGTCAACAGAGCTATTTAACTAGGTTACTAAAACTAGCATAATAAATACCGTGGTAAACAGTTCTTGTGTTGGTTTATGTTCATCTCAACATCTGTCAAAATTATACAAGTATGCTCACCCATTTCTAGAACTATAAGAAAATTGTGTTCACCAATGACCATAACGATAAAAATTCCTGTAATATTCGCCAAATTCCAAATAACATCAACCAAGCCCTTTCCGACCGAAGAGATCAAGAAATCAATATAATTAAATTTATTCGATCAATAAATATGTTAGTTTAAATTGAAATGTATAATCACTTAACTTAACGAACAGCAGCGCTAATAACCATAGCTGTTGATGCGCGTATTTATTAAAATAAAAATATATATATTGCCAATAAATTAAACCAACTCACGTGCAAACGTTTAAATTATGGTTTAAATTAACTTTTACAAACAGTTGGAAATTAATACTTTCGGAAACGTTTTTTGTGTTTTAAAGCAATTTATGTTGTTTCTACGAGGGAAGGGGAAAAATTTTGCCGTTCTTTGTCTTGGTTTGCATTGAGAAACAAAATTTTGATATCTGTTATTTTGTATGTTGTTGTCTAACAGTGTTAAAAGTTTCATCCAGATTCACACAAAACTTCGGATTTTATAGTAGTTTCAATAAAGTGTGTTGCAGTAGTTATTAGAAAATGCGAAAATTGAACACCGGGCAGTGATTACATTTTTGACACAAAGGTTAAAAACAGTTTACAAGGATGCTTCACCGTCAGAATCCA
The DNA here is from genome assembly GCA_940337035.1 of Agriotes lineatus. Lineage (NCBI taxonomy): Eukaryota > Metazoa > Arthropoda > Insecta > Coleoptera > Elateridae > Agriotes > Agriotes lineatus. The sequence continues at coordinate 61,043 of CALNHX010006824.1, forward strand.
CTGTCCGTCGATAGGCAAATGAATTTAAGCGTGGCAGAGAGAGCCTAGAAGATGATGTAAGAAATGGAAGACCTGCAACGGCACAGAACCCTGAAATGGTTGCCAAAGTGGAGAAGTTAGTTTTGGAAGATAGGCGAATTACCGTTAAAACGATAGCCAAGACTGTGAGGATTGACGAGAAATCGGTTAGATCGACATTGCATAACATTTTGCATATGAATTGAAACCTTATTGGGGTGCCGCGAATGTTGACACCTTTGCACAAACAAGATCGAGTGAACATTTGTCGCGAGCTTTTGGAACGTGTCAGCGCAGATTCTGACAATTTTTTTGGCCGAATTGTCACTATGGATGAAAGTTGGGTCCATCACTATGACCCTGTCACCAAACAAGCCAGTATGGAGTGGCGGCATTCCAACTCTCCTCCTCCAAAGAAGTTCAGGGTGAAACCTTCAGCAGGCAAAGTGATTCTCGTGGCGTCTTGCTTATAGACTTTCTCGACACTGGTCGTACTATCAATGGAGCATATTACTGCAACCTTTTGACTAAACTACGGGATCAAATCAAAATCAAACGCCGCGGACTACTGCGAAAAGGAGTTCTCTTGCTGCACGAAAATGTTTCCTCCCACAAATGCGCTGTAGCGACATCAAAAGTGAAGGAAATGGGCTTCGAAGTACTTCCACACCCAGCGTATTCCCGGACCTGGCACCCTCTGATTTCTTCTTGTTCGGAAAATTGATAGCTCCCCTTCGTGGAACGCATTTCCGAGATGACGACAGCTTAAAAACTGCAGTGGCTTCGTGGTTAGAGGGTCAAACTTCAGACTTCTATAAGGAGGGAATTATGAAGCTGAAACATCGATGGGACAAGTGCGTTGATTTGTCAGGCGACTACATAGAGAAGTCCTAACATGTATTTAAAATTGCACAATTAAAGCATTAGTAGTTTTTGAGAACTGCAGAATTTTTCCCCTTCCCTCGTATATATTTGAAAACACAATGGAAAGAAATAAGAAAATGCACGCGTTGAAAATATTTTAAATTATCTCTAGACACATTATTTGTGAATTGAGCGAGTTTCACTTTTCTTTAGTAGTACAGCTTCAGTTACTCTCTTTCTCTCTTCTATAGCTAATTATGAATATTAATTAATTCTGTTTTAATAATGTTGACCAGATGTTAATTTAAAAAAAGACAAATAGCAATTCAAATTAACCCCTGAACGTGACTGTCCATTAAGAGCCAGTAGTGTAGTTTTCACTTCCTTTTACGATAAAGGAAGTATTGGATGCACCCCAAAAATTAGAAATTGAGTTTACAACAGATCTTCACGTTTTAGAGTCCCCTGAACCAAAAAAACATGTTTTTGTTCATTCGTCTGTGTGTCTGTCTGTCTGTGTGTGTGTCTGTCTGTCTGCATGTCTGTGAACAGAATATCTCAAAAACGAAAAGAGATACGGCGTTGAAACTTTATATATAAGTTTTGTGTACTATCTAGATGCGACAGCAAGCTTTTGAAGAAAATCGATTTTTTTCAAAATTTATATTTTTATTACTTTCCAGTTGAATACATCTAAAATGGGTTCCTTTTACTTTTTTCATATTTTTTATTAACTCCTATATTAAATAGAACACCCGGTATATTATTTCATTTTTGAATTCAGCTTAAAATTGTAGAGAAAATTTGTCTCTTTATCTAACGCTCTATTTTGTACGGTTTCCGTAGAATTTGCAATTTTTGAAAATTTTTGACAAATGCTTAAAAATTAAGCATCACATTTTTGGCTAATTATAAGATCACTGTAAAATGAAGTTGTGTGCGTGTATCACGCCAAATTTGTTCACATTATTCTAACAACAACATTTTCTAATCTTCAACTTTTAGGTTACTTTTAAATTTTTATAGTACAAATAGAATTCCCAACATACATATAAATAAAATAAATATTAATATAGTACCCGGAATTGACATGTTAATGTGCCCATCCATCCACGACCAGCAGTGTATTTGAAGAGCGTTTATTAAAATGGTTTTCTCACATCACAAGATTTTTCTTAATGGACCAGAAAATGATTCATATATATTATTTTTTTTTTATGATTGCATTGCATAAAATATTATACCTAGATGACTTATAGTTTAATCAAATGTTAATATTGTTATGATACATGAGGCAGTGTAATCAAATACAATAAAGAAATATTTAAAACGAATAAATTTGAAAAATTGCTATAATTAAATCTTGATGGGTGTTAAATTTTAAACATTATAAATAAATTTAATTGAGACAATGAGAGAGGAGATTTTGATATTAATTGAATACTAATTTAATGGTTACAGAAAATTTTGATAAAGTTCAAGCCAAGGTTACAATTGACAAATGTATTTGTTAGAATGATAATAATTAATGGCATGTAATAATAGTATTTTTTAAAATAAATAAGTGTGCAATAAGAATTGTTTCTAACATGAATGAAAATTTTGTTTAAGTTAGTGATATAAACAACTCATAAAAACAGACATGTATTTTCTGAATTAAAGCATTTTGTAAATAAAACTAGAAAGTTATGCCTAAATTTGTATTATTTTGGTAAATACAAATTTAAAAAGAGTCTTAAACAAATCTGCGTGGTGAGATAAAATGAAAATATTAATTGGAACTTATGGAGGTACATAATCGGTCAAGAGATTATACAAGTACAATCAATTGGAAATAAACATACAGAAGGTTATATTAATTGAATACATTTGGATTTGAGAGTATACAAGATATTATTGGAGATTCTTACAAGTAACTAATGTGGTAAATTATACACCTCGATGTTCTTTCGATCAATAAAATGCATTTTTTCTACGATCGTGTCAAAATGACAACTTTTTGCACAGTTTCTCGTGTTAAAAGTGACGTTTGTAATACTTTTAATGTTAGCGCCCAAATTACGTTTTTTTTGCACGTTGCCATTGGTAGCAATAATAATATTTTAAAACACGCTTTGCCGTAAATTTGAATGTCAACATAACCTAGAATATCTAACACAATGTGACGGAAAAAGTGTCATCGAACTAAGTTTTTATATTTTCGTTACGATCGTAAAACAAATAGCGTATGATACACGTGTATAAGTGCCATTAAAGCACTAGCGACGTTAAAAGCACTCCGCTTTGCGTCGTGCTCTTAAACTTGTCGCACGTGCTTTAAAGGCGTACCTATACATTGGTATCATAATACACTATTTCTGAGCAATTAAATTTCAAATATTAGGGGGTATACTCACTGTATATCCGGGTATACTCATATTGGTATATTTCCATGGTAACATAGATGGGGTAACAGTATTATAAACTCTTCAACAAAGTACTCAGCTATTTATAAATAGCGTCTTGGATACTGTTATGACACAAACTGAGTATGAAGTGTCAAATTTTTCGCTTTGCCTTTACTGAAAATAGATTCAAATCGTTTTGGAAGTACTTCGCTTGAAGAAATTCGACAAAACGTTCGAAAAATTGATTCCTAAAAATACCCTAAAAACAAGAAATGCATTATTTGGGGCCAATTCGAAGATTTTTGCAAGAACCGAAACTACAAATTAAAGCAAAATGCCTCGGTTGGGGAAAATATTAGAAAACTGGGTATATATCATAAAAAGAAAGAATGGCAGAGACTAGAAGGATGGCGTGGTAAATAGTTTTTAGAATAATACTGCACAAATGCTACTACATAAATAACTTTCCAGTTTCGACATCCTTTTTCGTCTGTTTAAAGTTAACCCCCACCCGTTTACAAGGGCAAGGGACGCTCGAAATGCTAGTATAGCTAATATATAATCTTGTTATAAACCAATCGTGGCATATATTTTTGCTAGAGTATACTTTGACATCCTTCCTCCAATATTGCTGTACAAATACCACTAGACCAAATTTCTTTTGCAAAAAATACACCACAAGCTTCGCTGTCCGGGTACCTTTAAAGAAATTTGGTCTCGTAAATCACATTTCGATTAATCAAATCGTTCTAAAATGCACAGTATGCAAGTTTGTTATAGACGAAGCGTCGGCAAAACATTCATTTTCCAAATACTTCTTGAGTATATCTAACATTTTTCAATTAATAGGTTAAACTTCAGTAAATAATCAGCGGTATACTGATCGCCTAAAATTTTAATATCGGCAAAATTTCTACTAATCCAACTCAAACATTCATAAATTACTCAGTCAAAATATCAAGAATTATCACATATAATCTCATAAGAGCATTAATTCTTTCTGGAAAATTTTTTGAGTGCGTTCTAACAACGTCCTATTAATTTGCCCGAGCGGGACGCGAGGGCAAATTAGGACGTTGTTGAATGCACAAAAAATAATTTCCGGATATGAATTAATGCTCGAATGCAGATTCGGTAAGAAAATCGTAACGACGCAAACCCTAAAAAGAAGTAATGTCTACCTACAAAAAATTTCCAAGAAATTTTGTTGTTGTCTTGGATACGGCTCGTGAACTAATTTTTCTATTGGTCATTAATGAGTGTCGTACTATTTTCAAATAATAATTTGTATTTTGATCTCGTTTATGAATGTTTACGTTGCTTAGCAAAAATTATCGACGAAAATTTTGCACTTGGGATATAATACGTGATTAAATCATAAAAGTCGTCTAATAGCATCCTATGAGGTATACATACTTGCATTTTAAACCATTAAGTGTACCATTTTTTTAGCAGTATCTTTTTGAGGACTTATAAAAACCTGTTGGTTTTTTACAATCCTTCAGGGTTCTTCGACATTTAGCTGCGCCTGAATGCACTTTGGCTATGCTCATTTAAAGTTTTGCTTTAAATAATTTTGTGTTTACTTCGATTTTCACCTATATGCTTTGCGATAGACATACGTGAATGATAAAATTCCAATCCTGCTTCACCATGGAACTTTAGTTGAAATATAATTATAATTTACTTGCATGGGACATCTATCTGAATTTTCTATGTTTAGATCTTGTTTTTTGCAGCTTATTTCAAGGGGAAGTGAAGAATATCGATATTATTTATCTGGTTTCAGTTATTAACAATAATTATTATCATTCTATAAGTAAAGTAAAATATTTTGATAAACAAGAATCGCCTTTTTTAAATCGTAGATATCCTCATTTCCTAATCTTATTTAAGTTACTTGTCGTGTTGCAATAAAGGTGCGACTTGAACGTATATATTCGTGACTGATATTTATTGATCAGTTTTCAGCAAACCTGGACTGGACCAACATCAATAGGACGTAAAAAACAAACAAACTCGATAACATTTACAATATACTCCTAGTTTAAACAATCAGAAAACGTATTTTCTTCACAATCATATATGTAATAAGGTCATTACTGACTTTTAAAAATCTGGAAAAATAAGCCATTTCGAACTTTTATTTCCCAGCCCGGGCGGGAAGTAAATTACCATGACAGCGGGTGGCAAAAAGTCCTTTCTCGACTGCTGTCATGGCAACAGATTTTCGCCACATTGCATTATTATTAGCTTAACGTTGAAGAACTCCCAAATCAATGTTTCCAATTCTTGTTTAGAATAAAGTAGTTGGGAATAAAATAGTCTACCTCGTATCACGGTGAAAAGTTTGATTCCTATCTAAACTACTGAATCTCTCGACAGTAAAGAAACACTTTCACCTTCAAGTTATAAGGCTATTACTAGATCGATTTTAGACCTCTAAAGTGGCCCATAACGTACTAGTGAGGTAAAAACCACAACACACTAGTTAGATAAAAGTCATGTCACTCACTACTCTATTGTTAGTCGCACTGTCAAGCAATGCAGAATTCGAAATTTGCAGGTTAAGTTTTGCGTCAGTCTGCGTCACATAACAAACTAAACCAAACCTAATAACCTCGGATTTGACATGGACTGACAATACACTTCAGCAGCACTGCCAAACGTATAACTCGGCCTGGCGATCTCGACGGCTGAACTTTTCTCTCGTGGATTATTTGTAATATAACACACTTGTACCATAAATAACTATTATTTAGTTCAGAGAAAGCTAAATACGCAACATACGAATTCCCATGCTAACTACGAGGCATATTGGCTTCCCTAACGATTTTACAGCAAAATTCCATTTGGGTTTTTAAAGAAATCTACATGATAAGCCAATTTGCACAGTTACAGCAATTTTATTACCCTAAAAATTAATAGATATTATTAAAAAAATGTAATGCCCTCGGCACCGAAACTAAAAGAGGGTAAAGATAATGAATGAATCATTGATAAGATTTTTAAATTTGAAATAAAAACATTAAGGTGACCTGTCAAACACTAATTTTATAAAATAATGTACACTAAGATTTTTGCCCGTCTCTTAACTAAATGCCCCTTGAATGAAAAAACTTTTGTATCCAAATTCTTTTTTCAATCGGCTGTTTTCATCTAGGTTTATCAGTCCCTTGTCATAGTTTAACAGTAAATACCTGATCAAGGCCGAATTGATATTTTGATCAAAATTTCGCCAATACATACAAGTATTTTCGAACTGAGTCAACAAAATATGCTCAACTTGCGCCAATTGGATCATCATGTACTGTCCTTTAAAATAACGCAATGGAAGTTTGCTGTAAAATAATTAGGAAAGCCAATATATGAATACCTCGCAATTTGAATCGAATTTAATAAGTTGCGTCCGCCAATGTACCGCCTTTATGTTATTGTACGTATTTTTCTAATCTAAAACAACCACTGTAAAAAATTCTGTTTAAAAATATGAATTCCAAGTACATAGTCTGAACTGAAAAATACTAATATAATACCCTAGACGGTTTTGACAGTTATTAAAATTTATTCGAATCAACGACTTCGTCTTTTGTTTTCAGCGCTTCCTTGATAAATGATTGGCCCACTCTAATAAGTTTAACATACATTTTCGAAACTTTGGGACTGATTATCTCAAAAGTTTCCTCTTTAAGGTCATACTTTTTTGACATCTGCGTACTCAGAAGAATGTGTTCTATCCAAATTCGTGAAGAAAAATAAGGGTCGTAATTTTTAAAAAATGCCGATGACGTCACAGCTCCAAAACAAAACACGATCAAAATATGCCATTGGCGTAAAAAATGGAATTTAAAAAAATAAGGTTGACATGTCCGAGAATTTTCTGTGAAAATGCTTCTAAAATGTTTTATCGAATTTATTCCAAACTTTACGACCTTACTGTATAAATACTTACGTATAGTTTCTGAGTATTCTGTATAAACTACTAACACACATCTCAGAACTTATCTTCCCTTATTTGTAGCTCGTCATAGGTCATACTAAAAGCACCAGAAAACGTATTTATATAAAATATACAATTCGAACAAGGCCGAATGTTGTGTGATAGTCATTAGATTTCCCCGGTCCCACTTCTCGCCAGATTAAACAGTGTCGATGTGTGCGAAAACTAATATTGTCCTTGTAATGTGTGTGTGTTCTACAAGTAAATCGAGGGTGTGCAAGCTCAAATACAGAGTCATTTAATAGGGGTGAGAAAAGTTAGTGGAGACGCTGGTGCAATGGTTAATAGAATCTGATTATTGCGACGGGGATTGATGCCGAAACGGACTTTCCCAATATGTTTCTAGTAACGAGCTCAGATATCGCATTGTAAATAATACTTTGATTTATTATTGCCAATAACACTGAATATCAGACTATAGTAAATACACAGTTTCTTTTAATACGTTTTGATTTGATTTCGATAGAGTTACTATTTATAAACAACATTATTTTATAATTGACACTGTAATATTTAAACAATCTTGAATTATATGTGATACATAAATTGTGTAGTAAATATACTAGTTCAAGCTTTAACAAATTCTTATTTTAAATGATGAATAATTGTCGGTTTAGGATGTTCATGTTAAGATTAAAGCACGGTTTATTTCCGTAGCAAGAACAATTTATTGCAGCTATAAACTAAACCGAAAGCTAAAATTTAATAGTTAAGCCTGCTCCTAAAAGATCTAATAATTACTCGTTTGTTTACAGTAGAATATATTTGTTTGAAGTTTGATCGAAATATACACAAAAACGAAAAATGTCCTAAAATTACACATTGTGTATATAATTTTGATAGTTTGTAATGGATCAACTGTAATAGAAAAAGCGTCACTCCACTATTTAATGCCTGTTACAGTGAGCAATTAGAAAATAATGTAACGAAATCATAATTTTATTTTGTATACGTATGCAGAAGGTCACGTTCAACATAAGAATCTTTATCCAAATTGCTAATGCGGTCCACATTCAAATCCTAGAATTTTTGTTTCATTTTCACTGCAAAGGGTTAACTCTGAATTTTATAAGTTTTGTTTTATTTGACATTGCCGAAGAATTACTTTTAACCTCGACTATACTTACAAATTTATAATTTTTGTCGCAACCGTTTAATCAATTGTTACTAACTCAAAAGAGTATGAAAGGTCTCATAAAACTACACTATTTTTCGGAATTATTAGCGTCAGTCTCTTCTGCGAATTCTCATTAACCCAAGTCGTCGCATATATGGCACGATCATGTCCATAACATAATAACGACCACACTACATTGCAACCACCAGTTGAACAGGTTAAGAAATTTGAAAGAGTCCTATAGCTCAGGGGTTCGAAAGAGCATATGTAAAAAACCGCTCCATGCTAACAGTGTGCCGAAGTGTCGACAGAAAAATAGATAAGGTTATAAGATCACGTAAGTATTTAATGTAAAATATATATATATATATATATAATCATGACCGTTGTACCACACAGGTGTCGGGTATACTTTTAAAAATTTTCACGTTTAATTTTATATTCACTTTCCATAAATGAACTCCTTCCATGCCTTTCTATTTTTGGTTAAGGTTGCTGCTTCTTCCCATGATTTGCCTCTCTTTTGGAGTATGTTACCCATTACTTTGTTCCATGTTTGTCTTGGTATGCCTCTCTTTCGTTTAGTCTGTATTCTTGCTTCATACACTAATTTTATTTGTCTATTGTTACTCATTCGTTGTATGTGTTCCCACCAACTGAGTTGACGCTGTTCTATGAACTGTGTGACTGGTTGCACCCCTAGCTCCTCTCTTATTTGTGTGTTTCTGATTCTGTCGTTTCTGGTTTTTCCTAGTATTCGTCTCAGGTATTTCAATTCGGCGGCTTGAATTTTACTTTTTTGCCTATTTGAGAGTGTCCAAGATTCACAACCGTAGATTAAGACTGCTCTATAAATCGTGTTAAATACTTTTATTTTAGTTTGTTTAGAAATTTCTTTTTTATTTATAAATTTTTGATTCATAGCGTAGTATAATTTTATTGTTTTTTCGATCCTCTCATTTATTTCTGCTTCTTGTTTCCCTGTTGTTTCTAAGGTTACTCCCAGATATTTAAATTGTCTTACTTGTTCTATTTTTACATTGTCTATTTGGATGTTAGTATTAATATTCTGGTCTCCTATTATCAGTATTTTTGTTTTATTTATGTTTATTTTCATGCCTTCTTCTTCCATTATTTCTTTCCATATGTTTAGATTTTCGTGTAGTTGTTCTTCGCTTCCCGCTGTTAATACCACGTCATCCGCGAAAACTCCGTCTGCTATTTCTACTCTTTCTAGATTTCTATATCCAACACACATTTTGTTTACTTTTCTTTCGCTTTTCTTGATGATATTGTCCATGTGTACGTTGAATAAGGTTGGACTTAATCCTCCTCCTTGTCTTAATGTAAAATATTTAAGTAATAAAATATAATAAAAAGGCCACACAGACCTGTTGAAGATTGACTGTACAGTTTATTTCAAACTACAGTTAAAGTGCAAACTATCATTAATCTCAATTAAATTGTCGTGTACATAACTGTAAAAATATTGTGCGTGAGGGTTGGTGCGGTTGGTGGATTCCCAGGTTCGAACTCAAGTCACGGGTTTCGCCTTTTGGGCTGCAGAAAGGCGTCGCTGGACGTATATGGTTGCCCAAACAGGTAATATAATTACGGCAATTATTTTATTCACGCCGCCCTCGGACAGAACGTACAGAATAATTCTTACAGGTCAGGTTTAGGAATTGTAACGTTTTGCCCAGCGCGAACGCGATTTTGTAATTAAAAATTAATTTGCGCGTTCCCCCTTGCCTTGCACCACGTTATGAACCGGAGCGCCGCGCCGAGAGCGATAAGCGACGTCATCGCGAGGAAACGCAGCGACACATCCGCGCACCTAATGCAAGAATCCCCGCTCCAACGAACTGGCGGAAACCACTGATTACGCCAGCCCTGGGTATAAAAGGAGAAATCGAAGCTATAGAGAGAGAATTTTTCTGTACCTTGTTACTAATCCAATTCTGCTCAGGAGGACCCTTAGGCTCTTCGAGTAGAATTCCTGCCACCTAAACCGTTTAGTTCGGGGGGCCTCTAGGCTCATCAACTAGAGATCCTACCAGATAACCCGTACCTGGCTCTAGTTCGAGGGGCTTCTAGGCTTATCAACTAGAGATCCGACCTGATATCCCGTATCTACACCCTCTAGTTCGGGGGGTCTCTAGGCTCATCAACTAGAGATCCGACCAGATAATCGATACCTAAACCGTCTTGCTCGGGGGACCCGCAGACTCATCAGCAAGACATCTATAAATAATTCCCCCAGGTTCCATTCGCTCGTCCGACGCCTTAGATACGTGCTGCTAACTCGCACCAATCAAAATACTTAATTAGCCGGCCCTAAAATTGCTAATTACAACCTAGACAACTCAGCACGAGAGCGGCTTAAGAATCGCCTCCGAGGGCACGGCCTGTATGTGGCCGCAGCGAAAGCAAAACATCCCGACGAGGCTACATTAATAATTTGGCACGGTGGAATTCCCGGGCCATTTCCCGCTGCATGGTAGTGGCGAACCGCGGCCTAAAAGTCATACTTTCCCCGGCCACCGTCGCCCGCAAGGCCCGAACATAATTCAATTATAGCACCGCTCACCTGCTTTTCCAAAAGCCCTGAGGAAGATAAACCAGCTAAATACACCAGCCGCGGAGTCTTCTTATATACTCTTCTTGCGGTTTTATCGTAACAGTCGCTTTAGGTATCCTTGAGTGGAGGCGACGCGGGGGTTGATTCTTCGTTACCTCACGCATAGCGGGCAAGAGTTTGCTATCACGGGTTTGAGCGCTGGTTAGATGCAATGCCTGATAACGCCTAAACGAGCAATGCATAAATTACATACATCGTTTAATGTTCATTTTATAAATTTCTGCAGGTGCTATCGTTACAATATTATACTTAATGTATATAAATGCATGCCACATTGATTATGACATTCACATCTTACTGACTTATTCGGTGAATGAAATATATTAATCTAAATTACATCAATTTGCAAAGAGAAAATATATTGTAGTCGATAAGATTTGCATCTATGCTCTCCGACCGAACCGGATTCGAGTCTCGGTGACTACACAAGTACTTCAAAATCTCACGTTCCCAGGCTACCACGCTAACACCTGCCGTAGTCGTTAGGACAAGAGAAATATTCTTCGATTTCTATGGGCAAGTCTAGCCACCTACCCGGCTTACGAGCAAAGAGGGCTCATAAGACCGCAAATCAGTGGATTTAAACAAACCACTGGCCTAATATAAGAAGAAGAAGCTCTCAGAAGGAATCTGATGTGAAGACGCTAGATTAATGATCTACCTACAATAAAACGAAAACACTCAGAGCTTTAATTGTTTTTTATTTCTCAATATATGTGTGTAGTCACCATTTAACTCTACACACTTTTAGACTTTTCTTGGAGCTGTAATATTCCCTTAGAAGAGAAGTACTTTTCCTGTTCAGCAAAATAGCTGCTAACGGCTCTATAAAGTTCTTTGTAAATAAAAAACCGGCGACCTCGTAGGTTTTGCTTTATGTTTCTGACTAAATAATAGTAGCAAGGAATTGTAATTTTTGCATTAAAGTTTGATCAGATTGGACCTCGTGCACTTTTGGCGTGATCAATTAAAAACATGAAACCAATGAAACTGTTTGACCAATATTTCATTTGATACAGAATTGATCTATTCTCACCATACACTGCCAACATCCTTTCATATATAATTTTCGGTCTGTGGTCTTTCAAAGTTAAGAATTTTATTATACTTTACTGCTCTAATTTAACTAAACTCATCTTTAACTACCAGGGCCCCCGCAACCGCGAGTGCAACGTGTGCACCGCACGCGGGCGCCACTCTAAAGGGGCGCCAAACCAAAGGTTTGTATACAATTTGAATTTTTAATTTTTCAACAATTTCCAACGATTCCAATGAACAAGGCACTAAGGCACTAAAGAAATCAGTTATTTTTGTATCTTAATTCATAATATAATCAATAATCTTATCGAAGTGTATGTTCGTTGATGTAATGACCTATTGCTATTGTGACAAAAAACATTATATTTTTTAATTTTTGAACCAAAATTGCTCGATTATGAACAGAGAGATGAGACACCTGAAGATCCATAATCCGCGTTTAGAATAAATTTCTTTTTAAAAATAATTGATCAAACATCAAGTTCTTTAAATAGTAGATTTGAAATAATATCTGATTAACACAACGTTTTTGGTTTTTAGTGATATTTTTAAATTAAATGCGAGGATCTTTTAAAAAGCTGTCATGCTCTACAACAAAAGCTAACTGATCAGAAAAAGAAGAAGTATGACGTAGAAGAAAATGATTTATTCAACGAGATAAAAGCCCTAAGATGGTTTTCATTACCTGAAGCTTAAAATCTCCTCGACATTCTACAATATATATTTGAAAACAATCTAACTTCATCTCTACCAAATATTACCATTTCATTAAGAATCCTGCTTACCTTACCTGTGTCTGCAGCTACTGGTGAAACATCCTTCTCAAAATTAAAATTAATTAAAAATTATTTGAGGTTACAGGAAAGATTATCTGGTTTGGCAATCTTAGCTATAGAGCAAGAGATCCTCGATAAAACTGATTTTGACAATATTATAATAGAATTTGCAGCAACCAAATCCAGAAAAAAACCTATTTAATTTTTAGATGATTGAATGTTCTATTTGTTTGTTGTTTGGTTTGTTTTTTCCTTTGTAACAAATTTAAAGAAGAATAAAATTTTAGTTTTTGAAATCTCTGTTGTTTCATTATAAAATTAAAATAACAGCTATTTATGCAAGAAGTGCTAAAAGTTGAGGTTTATGCACAAGACATGAAAATTATTAAACGAAGCCGAAGGCTGAGTATCATAACATGTATCGTGCATAAACCACTTTTAGGACGAGTTGCATACAATATTTTTCTACGACCTTAAATTTACTGTTATTAATCCATAAATGTCGATTTAACAAAGGTTTGCATCTACGACAGTTATAATTTATGTCATAATAAACAGATGGCCTTGACGCGCAGGTGAATGTTTGTGGAGCCAGTACTGTCAAAGTCAGCTATTAAAGGTAATTATTAATACTACACATCTGACTGTATTCATTACATAACGCTTTAATTATTTAAAAAACACTTTGCCTCTAACACAAGAAGTAACTAGAATAACTTTATAATCTCACTTCCAGTTCGAAATTGTAGTTTTATAACCTCACTTCACTTTATAACACATGTGCTAAAAGTAAACACCTGATTTCTTTAAACACGCTAAATTATAAAACGTCACTTTTAGTGAAAAAAGCTAGCGCTAAAAGGCCTACTTTTAGTGGTGGTCGTAGAAAAAATGTGTTTTCGCATTTCGCTCAAATGTTTAAACAACTACAAGAATATTACAGCAAACGAGGAAATTTAAAAAACATATGTAACAGCTTAAAGTTCTTATGTTTCAAAATATTATTTGTATAAGTACTACATATATTCAAAGGGCGCCAAAATATTTTCGGCACGCGGGCGACGATAACACTTACGGGGGTCCTGTTAACGACAAACTAATAAGCAACTATATGCCGTAAATGGATGAAATGTTGCGCAATATCTATTAAAATGCAGTGCATTACGATACAATAACAATAATATTAATTTATTTTTATAGTTAAGTAGACTTTTAATCTCGTGCCCCTCGTAAATATGCGATTGCCTCAATAAATTGGATATATGCATGCACTACTTTTTTGGGTCGATGTTTTTTTTTTGCTAATTTTAGTAGAATATCAATATCAGACATCTCATGTGGAGGAGTCACGTCATATTTTTGCCGATATTTTTTATATCACTACGGTGTTAGTAACCAACGATGCAGTGCTATTTTTCACATGAAACAATATTTACCGGTTTGCAGAAGAATTAATTTGCATAAAAAATGTAGTTGTTATTATTAGTACAATTATAAGCCCATTTGTTAGATTAGGTTTGATATTAAAAAAATAAAGTAACTTACATTTGAACTAAAAATTAAATAATCCACTGCAATTAACGCACACATGTTTAATTAAAAAGTAATTTGTCTTTTCAGAAAGCTTTCTCTGTATGCAAACAGTCGAATACGACTACTAAATGTATGAAAAATAAAAATTTAAAGGATAAAACCAATGTTACTGTGTTTATCTCGGGAGTAATACAGGGTGTCTATAAATTGGCGAAAGAACTACACGTGACGATATTCGTCATAAAATTCTCAGTCGAAGATCTTTATACGAAAATATTGAACAATACTTCTTCTGTCCTCAGAAACCATTTGAAAGGAATGTAGATTTGACAACTTTGGATCCACACAGGTGTTTTGTTATATGCATGGTAACCAAGGACATCTATTATATCGCAATACGCCATGAAGGTTGGAACAAAGTTAAGTCAAGCTTTGATGTTATCAATACAATGCTACCATAAGTATTTTTTACAATAATACGTTAACGAAGAAATGTTTAAAATACGCTTTTGATGCTGAAAAACCACATCTACGAAAACATTATTTTTACAATTCCTCTTTATTCTAATTTGTAGCTCTTTATATCAACAGATAATAAATTAAAACACTTATTAAAAAACTTCATTTTCAAACTTTGGAGATCGCGTGCAAATCCAGAAATCATGATTTTCGATTCAAATTATATGACCAACATCACCACGTGTAGTTCTTTCGCCAATTTATACACACCCTGTAGATACATTAATGTAAGTATTTAGTATGAAAGATGCAAAAGATACTGAAAAACTAATTAATTAAGATCTATTTAATACTGCAATATTATTTTTTCATCCACTAATATTTAAATTATTGTAAAATTTAATGCTAATAGCTAAGCCAAGCTTGCCGAAAAACTATGCATTTGTTTTGTTTCCCTTTAAAATGTGCACCTGACTCAGGATTCAAAAGTAATGTGAAAGTGTGACCTTCGCAACTGCTGCAGCTTATTTTGGCAAGGTTGATGTTATTTTCCGAGAATTAGTAAATCCCATACTATTTTCGCTAAGTTGGTTAACTAAATCCGTCACTTATACGTATACTGCATGATGCATTCAGGTATTTATATTTTTGAAGCGGTTGGAGAATTAATATGACAAGCTTCTGTTAACTACTCACTTTTATTTTAATTAAAATTGCTTACCTGGAATGTTTGTATTGTGATGAACTTACTGAAAATGTTTAAAATAATTTGACAAATTTCGACTTTCGAAATTTCATTTGAAATAAACAATAGCAGCGATAGTAACACAAATACAAATGTTCGCAAAATCAAGTTTCTTATATTTTTAACATGCAGCATTGACTTTCTTTACCAATGAATCTTTCACAATTTATCATTATTTCATATATATATATTGCGCTATAATAGTGGCTACGAATACAATCATTTACAGCCTCAAAATCCCAATAAAAAATCTTTGCCATGTGATAGGTATAAAGGAGCTAAACACAGGACATTTCTTGAGCCCCATTAATGACGTAAGCATAAACAAAATATCCCTCGGCTACTCTTGTCATTAGACAAGTTTATATAAAATAATATTTAGGTTCTTAAATTCTCTCGCCGCAGTTAAAGCACACTATTACGTATGCACCCTCGCTAATTTTATGTCAGACAATTTACTTCTTATCAACTCGGATTTCGAAATTCTTCAGACAATAAGAATGTCTACCTTTTATCACTTGCCGGCGAACTTTTTTCTCTACCCTCGTACTCATAACGCAATAACGCTGCAGTAGTCAGATGACCGGGCTATGGCGTTTTGACTGGTGACTTCAAATCACGAAAAATTACTCTGTTGCAGTAGGAACAGGACAATATTCAGGATAGCAGGAACTCGTCCTGCTCTAGACACTCGAATTCTCCAACCAGCTCTGCAGGTAATATCTTGCACTTGTATTCAACGACTATATGCCCATTCGCTTTATTTAATTTTGCAGGCAGTACCTTGGACACCAATCGTTGACCTCGCCTTTGTATGTACAAGAAAACGTATTTATGCATGTGCTTGCTTACTTAAGAAATGATTGCAGTTACATAAAACTGAATAACGCCGTAAAACTTTTAATAAAAGACGATACAATTTTTACAATCAAAGCTGTCACTTAGGTAAACAAATAAAATCTTTGATTGTTTTTCAACTATTTTGTTATTTTGGAAGATAACACTTGGGCATTTTGTATTGACAACAATAAAATAAAAAGTGCCCTCTGATGTGGCCCCATTTTTATTTATATACAAAACTATATTTTGTTTAACCAATAAAGAACAGTTAAATTCATTGGCCGACAAAAATTGGCCTAATTATGTAATGCCGACAATTTTGCCAGCATTATGTTTAATATCCACAAACACTACACAAACGGACTGATATTTTATAGGCAATTTATGAAATTACATAAAATGCCTAGTCATTATATAAAATGACTGAATTATACAAGTTGCCTGTAACATATACAGAGCGTTGCAAAATGGCGCATTAACTCCATGTTGCGCTCTTACGAGGAATTTCCTGAGTACGAAAAAAATAATCAAACTAATCTTTCTGTTATATTTTTGAAGATATAGCCAGGTATTATTAACCCCAAAACTAGCTGAACTGTTGGTTAAATTACAAAATTATTTATAAGTATTTATATTCGTATTATTAGCTTGAAGTATGTAATGTTTTTCTATTCTAATACTGAACATTAAATAAATTAATAATTAAACGTTGGACTCCGATATCTAAAAAAATATAACATTTTTTTTTTAATTATTTTTTCCTACTCAGGAAGTGTTCCTTAATAACGTAACATGGAGTTAATGGGCCATTTTTTGCAGCACTCTGTATACAGACTGCATTAAAACTAATGTCCAATGCTTATTACCTTATTAGTTTTTAATTACTTTCCGAATTAAAAATGATTCGCAGAAGAATTGCTTGATGCTATAGAGTACATTATGGAATCGTCTTGACATTTTCATTTATAAGATGCAAAGAGATTTCTTCATTCTTAGAACAAGCACATTTTCTCTTTGTGACTATCTGTTTGCATAAGAAACTTACTATAATCAAGTCATGGCATCAAATTTACTGAAACCTTAATGAAGAACAGTAAGTCATGTAGAGAAGACAAACGTTGCTTTAAAAGTGTAAACTAGAAAATTATAATAGTAATGCAATACTTTTTAGACATTCAGTATAAACAGTAAAAGAGACAACACAATTCCACAAAATTGTAAACAATGTTAGTCCTGAAACCCAAGACTGTGTCGCTTGGCACATTTCCTGCTAAACTGAATTCCTAACCCCAAAATCAGTGCTGTTACAGCAAAAATAGAATATCAGCTGTGCAGTGTTTAAAAAAGCATTTGCAAAGTTACAACAATAAGTGAGTAAGCAATACATTGCTTTGTTTGATTTGAGTTATTTCGTTTATTACGGTGGACTGAGTGACTAATACTAAGTAAAATTAAAGTAAATATTTTGGGATTAGTGAAACACATTTATCGAATTTAGTTGTTTATCAAAAGTGTTCACTTGATTTCGATAATCCAATTCTAATAATCGCTTGAGGTTTCTACAGACTGGCTGAATTTCTGTGAAGCACAATGCATATTTTTAAAAGTCCTATTTCTAGAAGAGTTTTCAAAGATGATTCTGTTTATTTATTCATCGGTGGTGTGTTTCGTCACAGTGACTCGCTCACATACTTAGACGTCTCGTCAATGCTGAGTCATATCACTGCTTCTGCACGTTTATTAAAATATAAGTATGGATTAAATATTACCAATAACGGGCAAACGAAGAAGAGCTGCCATAAATATTGACCAAACATTAGTGGAATTTACAGGCACGTCACGAAATCGTATAGTTACATTAAATTATCGTGAGAAAAACCGCGAGCAGATGCACCTGTAGGCCAAATCCACTGATACAAATTATACGCATCACTTCCTTTAAGCTACTGAATCATATAAATATTTGTGTGTTCAAAGCTATAAAAATGGGAATTATTAGTTAACGGATTATCGGCAGCCCTAAAAAATCATTTATCTGTAATTTTAGTTTTTAAATAATCCTCGAAGAAAATAATCTAACATTTAAAAAATTTGATGACCTATCCCTTCGCATAGTTGAAAGACAAAAACTTCATAGCATTTTGTATTACATTATGATCGAAAACTTTTACCCTCTAGAGGGTTGTGAAATTATTTTGTCAAAAAATTTTGTTGCCAATCGTGATAGTAAAAGTCACATTGGCATTTTATATCTGTCAGTTTAAGGTTATTTCAGGAATGATATTTTGACAAACATTTTTGTTGAATACATAAAAATGTTAATAACAGAAACCAGTCCAGATGTTCAAAATGATTTCCTGCATTTTCCATACACAGCACCACCTAGTGTTCAGTATTAAACATCCTGTAAAAAGTAAGTTTATCTGTCAAAATTGTATAGGTTATATTATTAAGTACCTTTACTCATCACTACCAACATAAATTATTTTTTTTTATATCCACAGCCCTCTAGAGGTTAAAAGTTTTCGATCATACGGTATTACATTAGTGAGTAAATGGTCTTTTCATATGTTGACACACATTTTAATAAAAAATTGACACGATTTAAAATATTGCCAGGGCAATGTGACAAAGTGCCGTGTATTTTGCGGCTACAGTAAAAATCCCAAATGCAGTTTTTAATGACAACAAAATGCTCTTTATCAGTTAAAAATTATTTAGTTACTTAATTTAGTTTGCACACAGTGCTCTGGGTTTTGAAGTAGATTAAATGGGTCTCTTTGATTTTCGTTTGTCTGAAATATTACATAGGTATTCTATATGTTTCAGTTTCAGTTTAGTGTAGCTCTACCCCAGCAATTAATGTAGAGCAAAGCTAATTCAGTCAATAAGCGATGCAAAACCAGTTCAGTACTAGCAAATGCATTAATGCAGCGTAGATCACTATCGTAGTCCTGTTGTTGTTTTTAAAATATTTTCCGGGGTAATATACCTAATAAGTTAATAAGTAGTACCTATGCCTATTATCGATAATTTCTTGATACATATTATGAGTTATAATCCCAAGGCTGGAAACACAACGAGTCCGTAGGACGAGTTGTATTTTCATGCATTGGGATTATAACGAAATCATATTCTTACAAAATTATAGATTATTAGACATACTACGAATTATATTTAGGAAGAGAAGAATATAATGATTTAAAATATATGGAAGAGGGAGTGCAATACTATTCTATTACTTGAGTATCGATGCTAATGATCAATGTTTGTCCGAAATACACTTTTTCTAGCATTTTATGCTTCAAACGCACGACATAACCTCGAAAAATGAGCTGACATTTCTAAATTAGTTCATTTGACACGCGAAACAAAATCAAGTTAGCTCGTGCAAAATCGAAAATCGCGAGTCACTATATTGTCAGTATGGTAAAGGGGCCTATTGCCAATGTCTTAAATTTAAGAGATGAAGATTGGCTCAACATTTAAGGAATTATATTCTCACCGCAATATTGCAGAGCTGCAATGCAAATACATTCAATCACGTGGTAAATCATTGACGGGGCCAACAAACTTCCAGACTATTTAAACTGCTAAAGAAGCGGCATAATAAATGTATGCAAACCAAATTATTTATTATATTCATCTACCGTAAATTTTCAAATTTGTAGTAATATAGGCTACACAAATAAATCGGTGTTATATCTGTAATTAAATCAAGGATTCGTTAGTTGTTGTAGCAGAATATTTTTCTGTGGTTGGGAGGCCATGTTAATCTGTAGCATTTCTTCTTCTTTATTCGTCATTATAATAATGCAATTTTGATGAATGGAGGCAAGAAAAGTCTAATAGTTCACTGTAAAATTTAAAACCGCTGCAACAAACTTACCATATAAAAAGTATTTCCCTGCAATTGTTTTACGAAACTTCCAAACATTCTGTGTGTAACGTTGGCCACCCGGTGTCGTTACAAAAAACTTACAAAAACATTTGCTTCCATTTCTTTGTAGTAAATACATTGCGTTGCGCTGCAACCATGCCTTAGATTTATCTCAGGTAAAAATCAGATCTAAGCGCCAACAATACAATCAGAAACTCACTGAACGCTGTAATAACTTTATAAGACTGCATTGAACGATTTTAGACTTGAACGATTGAACACATTTTGGCCTCAATCCTATTTTCCAGCGATTTGCTCTATTTAATGTTTCTACACACATAAACTGTCGGCTTTTGTAGCAAATAAAGCCTTTGTGAGCAAAAGGACCACGTACGGCGGTTAAGTCGTTCAATAAAGCAAAATATTGCAGGCATTTTTTAGTATTTACTTACGTGTTATTTTTCAAAATAAAGCTATTTATAAATCATATTTTAAAAATTATAAACCTGACTGATAGCAGCAGGACAAACTGTGTTAACCATCTAAATGCGTTTAAAAAATTGAGATTATTACTGTTACTGAAGATTTATTCAGAGAACAAAATGTTAACTACCTATTAATTATATGTTTTGCCAGAGATACTTAAAGCTATTATTTTTACGAATATATTTGAAAAATTGCAATTTATAGTAAGTTTTATATTTTAAAAAACTATTGTGCAACCATATGTTTCAGTAAAAGCACGTAGAAAACTTTACATTCTATTAATAATATATATTGATCTTATCTTGTAGATTTTTTTGTGTTATAGATTCTGCCATTATCTTATGTAATCTTGCAGGTATAGGTATTGTTTATATAGCTGCTGTGTATTGCTGTTTCATTTGAAATTAATCCTTTTTGTAATTTTATTCCTTATATCGCCTCATTATTATATGTTGATTTACAAACAATAAGAAGGCGAACCCTTATTTCAGACAAGTCAATAACTAATTTACGACTAAATAAAAAACATGCGGTGCAGAAACCGTAACCCATAAAAAGATACATTTACTTACAATTAATACTAATTTTTTGTATAACAAAACTGAAGAAAATAAGAAATATTTATTTATCTTAACTCCTTTCTATGTTAAAAACTAAATTGTTAGTTTATAAATCTGTAGTACTCAATTTATATGGAATTTTTTATTATACTGCAAAGTATTGCTGTCTTTATCATACTGCTTTATCTTACCTAAAAACTATTTAATACGTTTAAAAGTATTCAATGTTATCGCTATACTAGACTATTTGAATAGTTTTATCAAAATGTAGCTGATATTATCTTTAAAAATATCCATTGTGTGTTATCTTAGCCAGTTTTAAAAACAACCAGAGCAAAATAATAGGAAATTTTATACCTTTAATATTTTCAAAATTAACTAATCAACATTTTTATTGCAAAATGTATGTACAGTTATTAATATTGATATAATATTAATATTGAATTTTTCTTCTTACTCCTAGCTAATACTCCCAAACTGCACTTAAATTATACCTCGGTGCGTGTTCGTTTGATTCAGAATAACGCAATTTAGCTGAAGACCTGCCTTCGATAAATCCATTGCCTGCTTTCCGTGCTTACGAAATAGCAATCTATTAATTTTAATAACTGTCTTTAAATCCGAATTATGAACTGCCAGAATGTGCAAATTGGTAATTTTTGAGTATCTATTCGCTAGAGAACGGATGCTATGCACAATGCATATTCCATAATGTGTAGGATGGGAACTTTTACAGTTATTTGACACTAATTACTTAATGCATATTTAAGCATTTCTTGCATACCTAGTTT
>CALNHX010006825.1:0-83151 GCA_940337035.1 Agriotes lineatus
GCCATCATTCGGAAGTGATGTAAAGCCGTGGGTCCCATGTTACTACGATGTGTAGCATGTAAAAGATCTCTTGCTAGGGTTGGAACTCCTTAGTCTCGGCAAAATTCTAAGTAGGACTTTGACCATATGACCAAAGCAGTCGGTGTCTAAGGTACCTAGTACTCTGCATGCCTAGACCTTGTCCATTAACAAACAAACAAATTGTTATATCACTAAACACCGCCATAGCTGTTTTGTGCGTAATATTTCGCCTGGATCGTTGGAATTTTTAAATTTTCGTTTCTTTTTGTTTTTCACCGGGTCAAGTGGAAGAACAGCGGATAGATCTGTTTTTCTATCAAGTTGAACTTCGCCCAAGACAATATTACGTTTTCGTCAACATTTTTCTGTGTAATTTTGTAATAGTTTAATGCAGACCTTTATTATTATTATTATTATTATTATTATTAATATGCAATCATATAATGATCTACTACATCTACTTGATGAAATATAATGATTCCAATAATGCAATGAAGTTTGTTATGTCATCTACGTAATAGTATGATACATGAAATAAAAGTTACGCGCTAACTTGACAACTTTGGCCCTCTCTACAAGTCGTAATTTTAGTCCAATATCAATTTATAATAGGTCAAATTGAAGATATTTTCAACCTCTACAAGTTTGATAATGGCTACTTTTTCGCTAAATAGAAAGAGAATTGAGACACAAGCCCAAAAGCTCGAAAAAAGAATCTCGACCCTTTCACGCTCTCCTTTCGCGTTCGATATCTCGACAAATATCGCTCGTGTGCAAAAAAGTAATAGAACATAAATTGTAGAGCATTCAAAATTCTAAAAAATATATTTACATTATTTTCATGTAGTGTTAACGGGAACCGATTTATCGCAAAAAAATCAAACGCACTCATTTATCAAGATGGCGGAAATGGGTCACAGGAAATCTTGGTCGACAACTTGAAGTTAAGCTTTGCTGGACCTCACCAATACCCCAAAATAGAAATTTTAAATTTCGCTTCACTTTCAAGCAAAACTGACATAGTGACTGGATCAACGAATTCGACTAAACATTAATATAAACAATATTTGTACTGTCATGTTCATAAAACACTCATAATAATGTTTATTTCATACTGATGTCAAAAATGACATTTTTCGGATTATTTATGGTACAAAAATGGAACATTAAAATCCTAGTACTTTGAAGTAAAATTTTAAAGTTCAAGTACTTTAAAATTGATTTATTGTACAAAAAATGGAACATTAAAGTCCTAGTACTTTGAAGTAAAATTTTAAAGTTCAAGTACTTTAAAATTATACGTCAGTTGTTGACATGAAATTTGAAATGATTTACAACTTTTTATTTAAAATTCATTAAACTTGCAGTATGAAATAAACCGTTGTATTCACCACGAACGAAAAGTGTTTTTAAAGGTCCTCGCAAGTAATTCCATCCTCGGCTGACGCCTCCGACGTAAACAACTTTCTCGTCTTTAAAATGCCACTTTTCGTTCTAGATAAATAAACTACTATTTATTTGGGTCGAAACTATAGTTGATCCTTAGCAATTTTTAAAACTGCCCTTTCCTTATGTACGACATTTCCGTTTACATCATGTATTCTATGTTAATCAGCCTTTATTTAGTGCTTATTACTATTTTTAAATATTATTTTTGTATTATATTAAATAAATAAAAATTTCAGCACACTCTACATTACAACATAGCTTATTTTGAATTGTATTGCCTCTCTCTCTGGCTAATTAGAATATGATTATTTAATTATGCTTTACTGTAATAAAGGTTGCTCTTTCTATATTATATTCAATTGCAACGTACGAAAACTTATGCGCCGGGGCCGGCTAGCAATTTGCAGGGTTATACTAAATTTCAAATAAGAATGCAGTAAGTAGATGGCGCTCTGAACTCAAATTCAGTTTTACACTAGGAAAATCAAGTTGGTGTGACTGCTCGTGTTTTATAATAATTTCGTCCTATGCAGTTCAAATAAACGTTGTAGGTCAGCTTCTTTTATCGACTATTTACCGGTTTTCCTTTAATATTTTTATGATTCATAGCGACTGTCAAATTGACAATTT
Organism: Agriotes lineatus; assembly: GCA_940337035.1. Taxonomy (NCBI): domain Eukaryota; kingdom Metazoa; phylum Arthropoda; class Insecta; order Coleoptera; family Elateridae; genus Agriotes; species Agriotes lineatus. The sequence continues at coordinate 2,101 of CALNHX010006825.1, forward strand.
TGAAAAGATATTTGATTTTCAGATGGTTGTAATGATGACTTTTTTTGGCCAATCACGGCCGTAGGTATGATTACTACTTAGTTCTAAGTACTGCATGCATATTTGAAATTTAGTATAGGTTGTTACATTGTTGACAAATTTAACCATTGTATGGCAAATGCTCGGTTCTAACGAATGACAGATAACCTCAAAATATTTAAGGCCAAACAAAGCTGTTCCAAACACACAGAATTCAGCGTATTATCACGACAAAATAACCAACAATCAACCAGTTTACCCCAGGTAAATCACTACAATGCTTTTATAAGATTCAAGTAGTTTGTTTAACCTGAAGACAAAAGGACGCCAACTCGCATTTGGTTTTTCTGCAAGGAACGTTAATCTCGCTTCCGGTTTCCGCAAAAGGGTGCCGAGCTCGTATTTGCTTTCTGGAAAGGTTTCAGCTGCTGCTGCCTACCTCTGGATCACGAACCAAGCCTCCTCCAGCTCTTGCACCTTGATGTCTGCTTCTCGGAGCTGCCAATCTTGTCGAATCTTAGCTTCGAAGACGATCTCACACAGGCTAAGCTCCAGGTCCAATTTACTCTGGAACTGCACTCCGGAATACTACCAATTTAACCACAGCTGGTCTCTGCACACAGGCAATTAAATAAAACGCACAACTGGGCACAAAATATTTACTTTTACAACAAAATTTATCAAAATCGGGGAGCCAAAACGACACACAAGCTTTCAGCTTGGCTTCCCCAACAAACATTAACAAACGACTCTCTAGGTTACCATATCAACATGATTTACAATTTCTTATCTGTAAGTTTACATTCTTTGATCTTAATTTATAATTGTTTTTGTAAATATCATTTAGGAAATTATATCTTCATAAGTGGTCGCAGTTTTTTACTTTTTGTTAATAAAGACTTATTAACACGCCACTAGTACACTCTTGTAGTCTTTTTAATTCCTTATTAATTGCTTTTTATATGCTCTTTGGATGAGCTGTACCTCCTTGCACTGCTTTATAATCCCTTAACTGCGTCATCAATTGTTGGCACTCCGATATGAATTCAAAGGGTGCATTAAACCTCTGTAACCCTTAGAAACACCTTTGCACTAAAGCGACTTTATTATCGTGTCTTGACGTTATACAATTAATCTGTCAGTCATCATAAACTTAGCTACATTTGCCATATTGCACATAAAATTATATACAAGCTGATCGCAATCCTGACGATATTGTTTCATGCAATCACTAGCCTCTGTTAATGAAATTACAGTTGATTTCTGAGGCTTTCACGGCCATTGTCATTAAGTAACAAACGACTTCCGGGATGGGACCTTGTCATGATTGAGATCGAAGAACTCAACGTTTCGCCCACTTTCGTAAGGGGCTTCATTAGGAGGAAGAAGCAAAAGAGCAAGGTAATTCAACGTGTTAACCACACCAGTGGCCAAACTCTTTGCAAGGGAAGGGCTAGAAAAGCACGGTAACTCAACGTGTGTACCACGTCAGAGGCGAAACTCGACTGATGAAGCCCCTTACGAAAGTGGGCGAAACGTGGAGTTCTTCGATCTCAATCATGACACGGTCGAATCCCGGAAGAAATTACAGTTATTGCTAATCATATTTTAAGTAATTAGCAATGTTTACTAGTGACTCTTTACTGTTGCAATAAATTCAATGCCAATTCTGGACTTATTTGCATCTTTCATTCACTTTCGTAAATTATTAATGCAACCAGAATTGCTGTAAGCATCATACCATTACAATACATAGGTATCTAATATGACAGTTACGTGTAGAGAGAAAATTCATTCAACTTCCTCTTCAAACATCTCTTTGAAATCTGTAGATACTCTATTTGGCGTCATAATCTGATCGATGTTTTAAGGTATTTATTTTTTCTTCTCGATACTTTATCATAAAACTATTTCAAATGGCCTAATGATTAAATTATCCATATTTAAAATAACACTATTAAACGAATCTTAGAAGGTTATTCAATTACTTTCGCTCTTAATTGCGTCAATAAGAGCACTTCCTCGGCAGCATACAGATGTCACCGTCAGCTCAGCGTAAACTTTCGTGGGCTGTAATTAAAAAATCGTTGATCCTAGAAATGTCGAGTTTCTACTTTTGTTCTGAGAATTTCTTTTTGTTTAACCCTCATTTAAGACAATCTTTTCGAAGCGGCTCATTTTTCTTTCGAAGAATTCTATTCTTTTCCAGACTTTAAAATGTGACTTATCGCTCATATATGATACTGTGCTATTAGTGCTGAACCCAAAATTTTCGGTTTTTGGTGCATTTCAACCTATTATTACTTTGTAAATCCGTAATAATGGTTTCCATTTTGCCTGGTAGATTTTTAAAATTTTATTGATAGTATACATTTAATGAAAACTGTTCAACCCACATTATAAAGTCCGTAATTCACTTTTTGAAACGTTCTTAATGAAGCACTTTCTAACATCACTCCTCAAGTTAATTTCCCTGATTTCTAGCAATTTCAGCTGTAGTAGAGCGACGGTTCCTTCTAATTACTTTTGTTAAAACGCAGTAATCTGCTGTTGATCGTGATGAAGCGAGTTCTGCTGCAATGTGATAAACAGATTTACCGTTATTCGATAAATTAATTATTGCGTTTCTTAAATCCGTCGATAAGGGTTTGCCACCATCCGTGATTATGGCGAATTAAAGTATGTTATTTGGAATTGTTTTTATGGGTTATTTACAGTTGCCAGAACACGTTAGGGGGTTTGCCATTTAATGACTCTTGCCTGGCGTTAACTCGTACAAGGCAACACGTCAAACACTAATAAAGCAAATACATATATAATTGGTTAAACAAATGGTTAACACATAACAATGTTTAGGAACACATATAGGGTGACTCGATGCCCATAGCGCTTAAGAGCGTATTTCTTGGACAATTTTAAGTCGAAAGTGCCTTATACACTTTTGTTCAAAACTCAATAGTTGAGGAGTTATGGGCAATATTAAATTTAACAAGAGTGTGTAGAATAAAGTAAAGAGCATGTTGAATAAAGTAATGTAATGTTTTATTAATTTTTTGTTATTACTAAGGTAAGTTTAATTAAAGTTTTGGTTCAAAATGTCCTCCCGCTGCCTCACAACACCTTCTGGCTCTTGTAATAATTGAAAACGTAGCTCTCTGAAGAGTATCTGGGTCGTCTCGTAAGGATGCAGCTGCGGCCATAATATTTTGAATTAACTCATCTCTGGTTTATGGTGTATTTGAGTACAGTAGACTTTTCATGTGTCCCCAAAGATAATAGTCGAGAGGCGTCAGGTTTGGTGACCTCGGAGGCAAGAGAACTGAACCTTCTCTTCCAATCCACCTGTTAGCAAAGTTGTTATTTAGATGGTGATGCCATCCTGTTGAAATCACATGTCAACTCTGTTCTGAAGTAGAACATCCTTTATTAATCCTGGCAACTCGTTTTGTAAAAAAATTAGATAATGCTCGGATGTTAAACGTTCTTGAAATACGAAGGGCCCAATAAGAAGATTATTAAGAACACCACACCAAATATTCTCCGAAAAGCGATGTTGAAAATGCGTTTCCCTGGTGTCAAAAGGGTTTTCAAGTGCCCATGAAAGTGAATCTCAGGTATTACTTCGACACGAAGTGTACGAAGTATTGAAATTCCCTCATATCGAAAACCACTCTGAGTCAAATATCTCTAAAATTCGAGCCAACCGACTAATGAACCCACTATATCACATCTCCGTCTCGGCGGTGCGGATCTTTTGGTAAAAATCCCAGCCCACTAGATCAATCCCCCCGTATTGGGGGGTGCCGAAACGTGCTGTGCGGGGGATGTATGTTCGTATGTGTACACGATTTCGGTCGCCGGGAACCTTCCTGAAGTCTTGAATCGTTTTCATACGATAGGTCCTCCAAAAATGAAGGCAACATCAACTTTTGAGCTATGGTCGTCGGCAAAAAAAAATGTTTTTTTTTTGTTTTTTTTTTTGAAAAATAACTGGTTCATAGCATTTCATTGTATTAGCGAAACGGAGTGATGCTGAGTATCGAAGTATTCTTGGAAAGCACGGAAGGGCGCTTTTCTTGGGTGGGGGGTACCGTATATTTTGTAATTCCATCTCTAGTAAACGTGGCTTCATCCGTAAACAGAATTTGTCCACAAAGCTGTTGGTGTGCAATCAACCAACGACAAAAGTCAACACGCACTGTATAGTCTGCTGGTTGTAAATGTTGAACCGATTGTATGTGATATGGGTACAAACCAAAATTGTGTAATGTTCGCCACACTTTCATTCGACTAACATGAAAACGATTAGATATTCTTCGTACGCTAGTAGAGGGACTATTTTCGATCATGTTAAGAATAGCTTCTTCTTCGTCAAGTTCTTGCTGTATGGGACGTTTCGCAGTAGCTTTAGGAAAATTACCTTTGTTTGTCAAATGACAATGCACATTGCTGAACACTTTCTTATTTTTTACAGTGATCTTATAATTATTCAAAAATTTCATTCTCAATTTTTAAACATTTGTCAAAAATTTTCAAAAATTACAAATTCTATAAAAACGGTACAAAATTTTAAGCTGAATTCAAAAATGTAATAATATACCGGGTGTTCTATTTAAAATAGGAGTTAATAAAAGAAATAGAAAAAAAAAACACGAGAAGCCCACTTTAAAAGTATTCAACTAGAAAATCACCAAGCTCACATTAATACACATTAAAAATGTAAAGTTTGAAAAAAATCGTTAGAGTCGTTTTTTAAAAAATTGAAAAAAACTGAAAAATTACAGGAGTAAACAACTACTTCCGGTCATGCGATTTCCTTCAAAAGCTTGCTGTCTTATCTACATAGTACGTACACAAAACTTATATATGAAGTTTTAACGCCATACCTCTTTTCATTTTTGAGATATTCTGCTCACAGGCACACAGACAGACACACAGACACAGACAGACAGACCAATGAAAAAAATATGTTTTTGGAATCAGGGGACTCTAAAACGTGAATATCTGTTGAAAACTCAATTTCGAATTTTTGGGGTGAATCCAATACTTCCTTTATCGTAAAAGGAAGTAACAATGACATGGCTTACCAGATTGATTTACTATTAAATTTAATATTCCCCGTAACTACAATATAACAAAACAATTACATGGCCTACCAGATTGATTTCCTGTTAAATTTAATATTGCTCATAACTCCTTAACTATTGAGTTTTGGACAGAAGTATATAAGGCACTTTCGACTTAAAATTGTCCAAGGAATACGCTCTTAAGCTATGGGCATCGAGTCACTGGACACCCTGTATAATAGCGATTGCTTTTTCCTGAATCTTTCCGTTTAATTAAAAAAACTAATTTCTTTCATGTAATATTCTAAGCGACATTAAATACATTGCTCTTTGATCATAACATTCTCGATGTTTTTGTCCTTTTTTTCATCTATACCTTTTCCAATTTGTATTTAAGAAAAGATTAATTTAGTTTCAGAAACTTATAAGTGTATTTAAAAGGTATAAGTTGCATTTCAAGTTAGTCAATTGAATTTCAGAAAGTCTGAAGTTTATTTCAGAAAGCGTATTTCGCAAAAAGTCGATTGCATTTTAGAAAGAGTATTTCGGAACGCGTTAATTTTATTACAAAAAGCACGATAATGAATACATACAGGGTTTTAAAAAAATACGTTCGGTATTTTACCCACTTATACATCTCATCAATACAAGCAAAACAGTCTTAATAAACATGGGTCTGGAAACCCTTAGTTTCCGAGATAGTGTTGAAGTTTTAAAAAAAAAAATCCAGCCGCTCCTGGAATAAATAATTTAAATCTAAGTAAGCTAAAACATCATCCTTAATAGCATCAATAAACCTCAAAAGTTTCACTAAAATCGGCTGATGGGTTTTTGAAATATTGGAGCATTATAGTTTTTGTCTTAATAGGTTCAGAGGCTTGCAAAAACATGGGCTTTATTTTTTCTTTAAAACGAAGAGAGATACGAAACAATTCAAGAGACAAAAATTTTTTATTTTTATTTGCTTTATTAAAAAAAGTATATTAAAATTGCAAAAACATGTTGGGCGTTATTTTTTTGTAAAAAAACCTAATCGCCCCCATGGGCACGTCTCTGGAAGCATTGGATTAACTGAAATATGGCCAAAAGATACCTCATAAAGTTATAAACAAACTATAAAAATTTCATTAAAATCGCCCAACGCGTTTTGTAGATACCAATAAGAAACGGATTTTTTTGAAAACTTTAACACCCTGTATGTGTATGAAGCGTTTGCGGACCCATGTTTATTAGGACTTTTTTGTTTGGATTGACAAGATCTATAAGTGGGTAAAATATCCGAACGTATTTTTTAAACACCCTGTATACTATAAAATATGTTCGATTTTACAGTAGACGAAAAAATGGAAACCGATATAATGATCGACTTCCGGGATTAGATCGTGTTGAGATAGAAGAACGTGGTCCAACCTGAATGGAAATAACAGAAACCTACATAAACAGAAACAAGTATAAGAATCTGTAAAGGACTTTACACGAAACTTTTTTCTTCGCTAGTTGCGCGCAGCGAGCACTGCACATTGCTATCTGCTATAACTGCGGTGCGCAGCAATTGCTACACCGTTCAATCTTCTTTAAGATATTCACACTGTAGCTGTGGTTTACATTTTCGTAAGGGGTAAAAACCCGTGCTATAATCTGTTCAGTAAACGTAAAAACACAAAGTGACCTATGATTTCCAAAATTTCATGAGTGTAATTCCAGAATTCATCTTTGTTTAGGAATCTACTAAAAAGTTACTAAACCAAATAGGTTAAGCGTATGACATTTGTCCCATCTGTCATAAACGTTGTAAATAACTAATATTAAGGATATACTGTAAATAACTAATATTAAGGATATACAAATACTGTGTTGGATGCTATTGACGTAGCGTTTATTAATAGGTATTACTACACTAATTTTGGGCACTGCCATCTCTGACAAATTGATATGCTTCGGCGATATCAACATTAACCTACTTAATCCGATCAATACTTTAATAATATGATTGATATCGTTAACGTTAAACAAATTATCACTGAACCTACGAGATTTCAAAACACAGCCGCCTCTCTCATTGATATAATTTTAACTTCCGATATTAAATTAATTGTAAATTCTGGAGTCGGTGAGGTACACCTCTCTGACCACGAGTTGGTCTATTGTAGTATGTCACTTGCTACTTCTAAAGTTTATCCAAAATATGTCACCTACAGATGCTTTAAACAATTTGACCTAGCCACATTTTACAATGAATTGAGTCAGATACCCTTCCAAATGATTTATCAGATACCTGATGTTAACGAAAAAGTAGTTTTTTTGTGTAACAATATAATCTCATTGTTAAATAGTCATGCTCCGATCATTACAAGTAGAATTACCAAGAAGAGAGCCCCGTGGATAACTGATAATATTAAATTACTAATGTCTCTAAGAGACAAAGCTAAGCAAAAGTTTAAGAAATCTAGAACTACTTCTCAGTGGAATTACTATAAAATGATGCGCAATTTCACCACGCAAGCTATGAAAAGAGAAAAGAAAGCTTACTTTGAATTTATCTTGGGTAATCGGCATTGTAAACCTATGTGGAAAGATTTGAAGTCTTTAAATATAGGGAGCGGGGTCAAACACAACTTGCCTGGTGAACTCCTTAATCCCAATGAAATCAACAACTACTTCATTGATTCTAACCCTGTAATCCAAAACAATACTGCTGTACTCAGTGAATTCTACAGAAATAACAAATTACTTGACAACAATATCACCTTTAAATTTTCTTTTGTTACTCAATCACTAATCGAATCAATCATTAGCAAACTCAAAAGTAATAGCACGGGCACAGATGGTATTAATACATATACTATTAAGTGCTGCTGTCCAATAATCTTACCTTACGTAACTCATATAGTAAATTCTTGTCTAGCTGCTAATAAATTTCCCTCCGTGTGGAAGAATGCTATGGTTATTCCGATTCCCAAAACGGCACATCCTAAGGAATATAAAGATCTACGGCCAATTAGTATTCTTCCAACTTTTTCCAAAATTTTGGAGAGGGTAATTGATACTGAATTGAGAAATTATTTAGAAAAATAGAGAATTATTCCGGAATGTCAATCAGGCTTCCGCCCAGGTTATAGTTGTACTACAGCTCTTGCCTCTGTTACTGACGATATATTCAGAGCTTCGGACCGAGGTATGGTTACAGCTTTGATCCTGCTCGACTATAGTAAGGCTTTCGACACGATTAACCATACTCTATTGTGTGATATGCTCAGTTACATAGGTTTAACCCCTGATTCCGTAGCTCTTTTTGCTAGTTATCTTGGTGGTCGAAATCAAGCTGTGAAATTGTGCAACGGCAGTTCTGATTCTAGAGAAGTTGTTCGGGGAGTTCCACAGGGTTCTATTCTTAGCCCTATTCTCTATATAATCTATACATCCAATATCTACAAAAATGTAAATGCATGCAAATTGCACATGTATGCGGACGATACGCAATTATATTATTCCTTCTTTGTTGATAATTATTTGCACGCTATGTACAATATCAATTCGGATCTGAATAATATTTCTAATAGCTCCAATCAACATTGCTTAAAATTAAATCCCAAAAAATCTTTAATAATGATATTTGGCAACCGTAAAGACACTGCTAACCTGGAGACCATTATAGATGTAAAAGTTGACGGGATCCCCTTACCTGTCGTCAATGAAGCTCGCAACCTGGGACTCACTATTGATAGAAACTTGAGATTTAAGTCACATGTTGCTATCTGTCTGCAAAGAGCCTATATGAATCTAAGATTTCTATATCCGCATAGGCATTACCTTTCTTATAAAGCGAAAACGGTTTTATGTGAATCTCTTGTGCTTTCTCACTTCATGTTTTCTTGTCAAATTTATGGTCCCTGTCTTACTCTCGATGTGGTGCAGCAAATCCAGCGAGTACAAAACTCCTGTCTAAGACTTATTTTCGGTATCAGAAAATTCGATCACGTCTCTTATAAATTATCCGAAGTTGGTTGGTTGAATATGGCAAATAGACGAAAGCTGCAAAGTGCAACATTTTTTCATAAAATAATATGTCAGAGAAAACCCTCATATCTATTTCGCAAAATCTCATTTCGTGAAGATGTACATAACATCAATATCAGATTTAAAGGTACCATCACACCACCTCTGCATAAAACTATTTTATTTGAGCGTAGCTATAGCTATCAGTTATTTAAGTGCTACAATTCTATTCCTGCTGAACTAAAAGTGTTGTCCGTACCTTCATTCAAAATACGTTACCGCAAATTGCTATTTGACAGCCAATCCCTAATTTAAATCCAATTACTATTGTTTTTGCAAAATAAATTAAGCTGTTCATAGATGGGTGACTATCACGATTTACATCCTAATCAATCCTGTAACTTTGTCATATTATTGGAAATATAAATTAAAGTTGTGTTCAGATTAAGTTAAGATTAAGTCATTTCACTGAATAATTACTATAATTATAATTTAGGCATCCGCTATTTTTTTCTTTGCTATAGATCTTTCAAGGTTCTGTGGAAGAACAGGCGTCTTACGCCTGAACTGCGCCTTGAGATTTCTTGCTTATTAACCTGTTTTTTTCTTTACTATATGCATTTTTTTAACTTGCGTACTCTGTACATTGGCAAGAAATAAAGACTATTATTATTATTATTATTATTATTATTTATAAAACTTCAGGTCAGAATTTCTAGAAAAATATTTACTTTGACACTGACAATGAGAAATATTAATTGTCATTTTTAAATTCAAATCCGCTTGTATACAGGTGTGAAACTCTTTGCAAAACAAAATACAGAATCCCTAGTTCAAAAATGACATGCACATACTAACTTAAAAAAAAAAGTTTTTCCTGAAATCGTCAAGGAAGCGGGCCATGTCAACACTCAGTTTGATCTTGAAAGTGTCACTTTGCAAAACTAGTCACTTTTGAGATTTTTGCAAGGTTAGTCATTTTTACTTTACATCACCCAGGTGGCCGGTCACCTTCACCATGCACCTTGCCTCTATTTTTAAATTTTTAAAGATGGCGGAGAGAAAATAAAATCGTCCAGCTTCCTTCAAGACTCTTTTTATTTGCAGAAAGTTCTGTAAGGCCTAGTACATAGAATATAAAATAGTTTTGGTAGTGTTGTTCTTTGTTAAGACGTTGTCACTATAAGCAAGGGAATGATTTGCTGGCGCGAGGTTTTAAGCGAGCGCCGTTGAAACATGAGTAGCGAGCGGTGCGCTTGGGGCCTTCTCTTGACGACGGCTGGAACCGTGGAGCGGTGTAGATTCGTGCTACCGAAGCCCCCGCGCACGAGGTGTTACAAAGCGAGATTTAAGAAAAAAATTTAATACATTACACAGCATGGAAGTGTCTATGCTTGACTCGGAGGCTTTGAAGAAGTACTCGGACGCTTTGCGTCCTCGTATTCTTCAACAAGCCTCCTCATCTGCAAAGTATCACTTCCATGCCTTGTAATGTAATATACTATTTGTGTTTAGTGAATGGCTTACATGCACAAATTATTACTTTTCTCTATTCCTACGTGAAAGCAAAAATAGAATAGAACGAACAGACAGATGAACAGACAGACAGATGAAATTGAGAAAAACATGTTTTTCGTCATCTAGGGACCCTAAAACGTTTTTAAAAGAGGGAAGTAAAAAATCTTTAACGGGAACTTCTATGGCAAGTGGTAGTTGTGACACTAAAAATAAAAAAAAATGAAAGGAAAGTAGGGGTAAAAATGTCTTCACGTTTCTAATAATACTGAAACAATAAAAGAAAACACTTGGTAATGCCACTTACGTTAATTTGCAAATAAAAACGTATTGTAAGCGATGAAATCCGAACTCTGTTCGTTTTTAGGGCATACGAAAGCGAAAGCTTGGCAGCAGGCCGCGCAACCTGCTCCTTGGTCCCGCTCTGCTACGACAGGCTGCATCGTATCTGTGTAATGCGACTGTATTAAACAGGGTCTACAATAATTCGCAGAAAAGCTTCTTGTTGTGATGTTCCTTATTTAAAATTGAGAAGAAAATGATAGTGAGAAAAAGTTTGTCAGGCCATTGTATTTTTCTGTAATTCTTATAGCTACATAACCATTTCGTATAGTTTTGGGACAGAGTTGTAGCCTGCCTGTATATCGAGGCCATTTCAGTCTTAGTTTATGGCATAATGCTTCAGTTTTTCGCATCAAACAAAAATCAGTAACGCGTGTGGCTTTTGGCTTCATTTAAAGGTTTAGCGTACCACGCCAATCTCTACATTGTTGTTTCATGCAGCTGTTTGTCCCATCGGTTGTAAGAACGTTTATTTTCAAGTTATTCAAAAATATAGTCCATGAGAGCAAGCGGGAAAACTTCTACTACTGTCATTTTCTATCGATCACTCGTTTTCGGATCTGACGCGGCCTGCGCTGTGATTGGACACACCTGGCCCGCCTGCGGCCTGCAACGCTATTCAAAAACGTGGCTTTTAGCTTTTTGAGGCATTCAGTCTGGGCCCGTCGCAGAGTCGAGATAGCGTGCTTAGTGGGCGCCTTCACGCTACGGCGTGGATGCGTCCGATATGTCGTGCTGTTACAGCTTTCTGGTGGTCTTTTTCGAGTCAGACGGTGCCCGACAAGCGGAGTAAGTGACTGTGTGTTTCGTGGGGTTATGTGTTGAAGTCCTAAATTAGCCGTGGCCGCTCGTACAGTTTTTACGCAAGCTGGTTTAGCTTATATATCCGTTGAGTGTAACGGGATTCTTCTTGCGAGTAGCCTAAATCAGCGGCTCTTTAGGCGGGTGATCGCCGATTAGCGTTACACCGCCGTGCCCGAATAAATACAAGGGGAATTTTCTGGAAGTTTTAGAGTCTCACCTGCCCCAAACCAAATGACAGCCGTATTGACATGTCGCCTCCGATTGCAGCCTTTAACATTCCCGCACCAAGGCCGAGCTATTCAAAACAAGGTATTTCTGCATCTCATTTGTGCGCAACTAATTAAATACGCCGCTAAATTACATTTGATCGCCGCACTGTGTGTTCATTCTGACATTTCATTGGTGTGCAACTAATTAAGCACGTCCGCTAAATTACATTTGGTCGCCGCACTGTGTGTTCATTCTGACATTTCATTGGCGTACAACTAATTAAATACGCCGCTAAATTACATTTAATCGCCGCATTGTGTGTCCATTCTTACATTTCACTTGTGGGAAATTAGCTAAAGGTGTTTGCTGAATCACGTTTGACCAAGCCACTCTGCTTGCCGTTTTGCATTTCACTTGACCGAACTTAATCAAATAGATTCGTTAACTGTAGTTAACCCAAGCATGGTGCGCCCACTGTTGCATTTCACCTTTGTGCACTAAATAAAATATATGCGCTCATAGCATTTGTGCGTTCATCTCTGCAATTCACTTTTACGAACTTAACTAAATAGATTGGCTAACAGTATTTTACTGAAGCAATGGGCGCGCGTTCTTGAATTCACCTGTTCTTATGTAAGTGCTAACGTTAGATAAGGCGCTCTCAGCTGGGTTCTTTTTAGTCTTTTTAGGGTAAGTCTGTTATACCATTGTCCATGAATTATTGTGTGAGCCGATTATTTCGGCCCTATTGTAACTGCCGGCCAGGGTTTTGGCCTAATAGATTGGTTTATTACATCTGTCGTATGATTATCCTTGGTACGTGTGCATGTTTATTTACAGGGTGATCCCGTCTCTATGTCAAGATCGATATAAGGTGAGGCCTGGGGAGCGGTTCTTGAGTGTTGCAGGTAGATCGGCGCGCTGTCGGTACGTTGTTGTTTCTCAGAGTCAGTATTTGAGTATTTCTGCCCCGTTTGGCTTCAGTTAAGCGTGGGTTGACCCCGATCGAATCTTGAGGCGCCCATTTATTTTGTGACATCCTATACATAACGACACGCTTGCTCTGTAGTGTACCGTTTTACGACCAATCCCATCTCCCTGAGCGTATTCGAGCTGAGGTGTACATTGACTCAATTACACAGAAAGCCTATAGAGTATTAGGATTTATAATTAGAACATGTAAACCGTTTAATAGCGCTACCACAATGATTTTATTGTACAATTCATTAGTCAGAAGTATACTTGAATTTGCTGTATCCGTGTGGAACCCGCAGTATAATATTTACATTTCAAGAATCGAACGAATTCAAAATAAATTTATTAAACATCTTAAACATAAATTTATGCATTTTTCCGATAACTTGCACACGTTAGTATCTCGACGAAAACTAATCGACATGTGTACACTATTTAAATTGATGAATTATCAAATAGACTGTGCGGATTTATTGTCGGAATTTTACCTGCGGGTTCCACAGCGAATGACCCGAAGCAATGACCCCTTATCTGTATCTGTTTGCAACACCAATTGTGCTATTAACTCTCCAGTGTACAGATTATCTGTCAATTTCAATTTTTATAATGCTCGTGAAAACTGTCCTGATATGTTTGTATGTTCTTTTAGAGAATTTAAAAATAGGATGTCTAGTATAATTCTTAGATTGCGGAATTAAGTCATTATTTAATTCTAGATCATTTACCATTTTGTTATCACTCATATTTTATCTTCTTTGTTATTTTTTGTTCGTGTTATAAACGCAGACTGCTATATATTAATGATTATGTTTATGTAGTGGTAAATTGTTATAGGGTGTCCGTCTTTGATGTACACCTGTTATTTACCCAAAATAAGATATAATAAAAAAAACACTATTGAATATGGCAAAAATCAAAGAATCATTATGTTAACATTCCCACCACATTGTAGCCATAGACTACAACCTCTTGGCGTAATTTACGGACCCTTTAAAACATATTATAGAGTGGCTCAAAACGATTGGCTGGTTTCTCATCGAGGCCGCACCATGTCAATGTACACTGTAACTGAACTAGCAAATAGTGCATTTTTAAATCCATTTATGCCAAAGAACATTATAGGTGGTTTTTCTAAAACAGGGATATGCCCTTTTAATTGCAACAATTTTTCTGATTCAGATTTTGCTTATTCAGCAGTTACAGATCGACCTGAGACCGGACAAAACATTCAGGACGTTGAGCAAAACTCTACAGCAACAACTGAAATGATAGTCAGTAATGAATTATTACCATTGGCAGCAAGTACATCATCTTTAACTTCAACAGCGTGCAGTATAACACCAGAAAGTGTCAGACCTCTACCAAAAGCTCTTGAAAGAAAGCAAACAAACCCTAGGAGAAGAAAACGAGGTTCGTGCAGAATTCTAACGGAAACTCCAGAAAAGGAAGCTCTAGGAGACAAACAGAAGAAAAAAAGAAGCTGGGCGGTGATATTTCTAATCAGAATTTGAATGCATGTCCGAAGAAGAAAAAATACAAGAGGGTGATATTTCAGAAAGATGACAGCACGACTGAAGATAATTCTGAAATAGAAATTCAACATTCAGAAGATTCCGACAGTAATGATTTAATCGAAGAGATAACCAGAGAAGATCTAGAAATAGCCGATTTAAAGGAACTAGATACCAACAAAGACTTGAATTTTGGAGATTATATTATGGTTAAATTTTTGATGAAAACTTAAAACGTTTATTAAGTTATGTGGGAAAAATATTAAGCATTAATGATGAAAGCAATAAATTCACAGTCCAGTTTCTAAGACGATTAAGAAATTCCAATAAATTCTTTTATTCACAAGTAAAAGATTAATTAAAAGTTGAAGAATCTATAATCAAATTTAAATTACCAGCTCCAACTATACCTGCTGGCACATCAAGAATGCAGTCAATCTGCATTTTTCCTATTGATTTTTTCAGTTACGAGTTATGTAATAGAAAAGTAAAATAAGATATATACATATGTATACCCATGTATTCTATTTAGTTTTTTTTTTTCAATAAAATAGTTCAGAAGTGTTTTATATTGTATTGCAATAACATACAAGAAGTTTAGTTGAAATTGCTCTTATCAATACTGACTTAAGCATAATTTTTTTAACTGTCCCATTCAACCCACTACTGGGGATGAATGACAATTAATTTTGACAAATTAGAAGCATTGTTTATCTAAAATTTGTATGTGTTTCTGTTGCCAGACTGGCCGGAGATGCCTGGCAAATAAAGCTAGTTGTGAAAAAAAAAGGAAAAAAAAATTTTACTCTAATTTAAAGAAAAATGTCCCATTCATTCCCCACTACTTTTTTCCTGAATTTGCAGTTTGATTAACAAGGGCGAAGCCCGAATTAATTAAGCAAATGTGTGTTGTACACGTAGTTGTTTTGCATAGTGATCTCTTGGAACTCGAAATTTAGTCAAAAAGGATTTCGGAATTTATAACTGTCAAATTGACAATTTAGAATTTCAATAAAATAGTTAAAAAAGTGTACTTTTCACTTTTTAACGATTTTTTGTTAAAACAGTGAAATTTTCTTGAGAATATCCGTTATGTAAAATTTAGCTGGAAATTTTCCATGGTAACAGCGAGAATTGATAATCGGAAATTTACCGGAAATTTTTCACTTATGTCACTGTCATCACAGAAAACCGTAAACTATTAGTACTTAGATATTAGTTTCGTAATTTTTTTAATAAAAATGTTTTTTCATTCGTGATATTGTCTATCAAAATATAACTCGTGCTTAAAAAATTTCCCTATGGAAATATTTGGAAATATGTTATGCAGCTATTTTTTTTTCCACAAAAGCTTTGGTGCATGCCTCCAAGAAAAAATCCCTCCTCCTTCGGAGCCGAGATTTTTTCAGTTGACATGCACTCATGCACTTATTGAAAAAATAGCTGCAAAATATATTTCCACTTATTTCCGGAAATTTTTCAAGCACTTGTTATATTTCTACTGAAAATTTTTCGTTTAAAAAAGACTTTTATGTTCACTATGTTAAAAAAAATAGTACTAGGTACGGAGAAAGTTAATAGGACATAAATTGTTGGAAATTTAAGCCCTGTTTTTCATTCTTTTTACCAGATCAGCAATGTTTGCTATACATGGTAATGTTAACTTGTAAATTTGTCACTTGATCTAGCACTAGTGAGATTCTATTTACACCTCTCACTAATTTTTATTGTTAAGTTATGTTGAGGGACTACGTACGCTCAATTGGGAATTAAACTGTGCACTTTATTAATTTGTTGTTTTATTCACTGTCACTTATCAATAAGTTTACTGAGGGCTTTCGTTTTAATCGTTTGTGAATTGATTTTGAGCCCAAATGATAGAAATTTACACGGCTGCATTGATCGATGTTATTGTATAATTTTTTGGTGGTTTTGGTTATAAATTCTTGTATGGTGAGAACTCCCGTTTCCCTATGTAATTGTGGTTTCTTACAAACCAGTCTGCATTTGTTATAGTAATACGAAGTACTGTATTTTGTAAAACTTGAACCTTATTCATGTTTGTTCTAGAGGTTGTGCTCCATACGATGCAGCCATAGGTGATTATCGGTCTGATTATTGCAGTGTAAATTAATATTCCGCATTTTATTTAGGGGTGATTTTTTTTATTTAAAATTGGGTAGAGCATACCAAGTCTTGTATATGATTCGGTGAGTTTTTTATTCATATGGAAACTCCAGCTTAATTTGCGGTCAAGGTGTAATCCAAGACATTTAATAGCGCTGTCTTATGGATAACATACAATTGAGGTGTTGTTTATTATTATATTGGTGGGATCTGTCGGTCTTCGTAGGGTAAAGACTTTACATTCGCATTTATTGGCATTAATTCTAATGCACCAACTCGTGAACCAACTGTGTAATTGCTCAACATCTTGTTGAAGGTTCTGTGCTGCAAGATGTATGTTATCATTTTGTGTTACTATCGCAGTATCATCTGCATACATCGCAAGGTCTACATTGGGTATTGTTGGCGCGTCCGACACAAATATGTTAAATTATATAGGCCCTAGTATCGATCCTTGCGGTACTCCTGATTTTATTTGTTTGATTGAAGATAAGTACGCGCCTGCTCTTACTTGGAAACTTTGATCTGAGAGAAATGACTGCGTAATTTGGAGCAGGTATGAGGGAATATCTATTTGTAGCATTTTGTATAGTAGCCCTGTAACGTTTCGACCAGCGGAAACGCGTTTTTCTGAATTAAAATCAATTCGCACGTTCTCCCCTATCGATTTCTAGGTTACGTTACGAGTTTGAATTTTTCGCCCGCGCGTCCAAATACGTCATCGAGAGATCCCCGCTCCACGTATACGCTGCTCCCCCACTTAGAATATCCGAAGTGGTTGCTAAATGCACGAAGCACGAAGAGGAGCCCATAAAAGCCGCTTCACGACCGTTCCAAGGAGATTCATGAGCATTCATTCATTCGCATTCATTCCCGAGATTTCTCCCAGATAACTCCCCGTTCCCGTTATCCTGAATCCTAATCCTGTCCGACCGTTTAAAGAGAATTTCCCGTTTATACTTTGGAATCCGATATCCTTAGTATTTCCTGTAGCTAAAGTTGAACCGACGACTCCAATCCTGGAGGCCGTGTTCCTAGCTAACACTTAAATCAATTCATTCCTGAAGGATCAGCTATCTGATGCGATGCTCTCCAATGGGGAACCGTTTCGTTGATTAAACCAATGCCTGTTATAACCTGGACTCAACGTAAACGTTTAGCCCAAATTCCGTTGGCATATAATTGTAACAAATTTCCTGGTGGACGTATTCGAGACGAGGGTTTATTAACCAGGTCGTTTCATATGTCTATTTCGTAATAATTACATCGGCCAAAACAGCGTAAATTTGCCCGACTCGACCGTATCAAATTTCACGTTATCACGGCCCGGCACGTAGCCAACTTCAAAGACCCCTTTGAGTTTGTACTAAATATTTGTTGACTACAGAGTTCTACTCACCGTTTCAAACAACTTCCCATCGCATCTCCGGAGAGCGACCGCCGCAACGATCTTAACCTGTCGTGTGCTGAAGATACGAAGCAGATCCCCAGGTGGAAAATTGTCGTTGGCTTTCCATTCCGTCGCATCCCGCACAAACACACCGCCGAATCACCTGGACTTGCAGCACTATCCCGGTGTCGTAATTCATAAATCCTGACATAATCGAATTAACTTCTGTTCGCAGTTGCACGTGTATTTTGACATTTCTGGCCGAGTTTCGAAAGTAGCGGTTGGCAGCATTGGAACCAGATCCGCGGTTCGAAATTTCCAGAGTACAAGCAGCAGGGTCCCGAACACACCGCTGTACGACGGGTTGCGTAGAAGCCAGTTTTTTTGAGACAAGACGGCCCAAGAAGAATGAATTTATTGTAAGATACATTGTATTTGGTTCTAATGCATAATGCTTATATTTGTAAATACATTACAATATAATTAAACTGTCTAAAACTATCCTGGTGTTTGTTTGCTGCTCTCAAGGTGTATATCTGACTGAACCAAAATTAACTCCGACTGATAAGCTACCCGAAGGTGATTAATTATTTCATTAGCCCTTATGAGCAGAAGAGTAGAACGTTACAGCCCGTCCCATCAAACTCCGTCGAAGGCTTGTGCGACATCGCTAAAAGTTATGAGGGTATGCTTTTTACTTTTAAAGCCTCTTGCAATAATTTCTGTGAGTCTTAGTAGCTGATGGTTAGTAGAGTGAACGCTTCGAAATCCGCATTGAAATTGTGGTATTACATTGTGATTATCCAGGTAGGCAGAAAGACGATGGTGTATGACTTGTTCGAGTAGTTTTGATAGGGAGGATAACAATCTGATTGGTCTGTACGAGATTGGATCGCTGGGCTTCTTGCCGGGTTTAGGAAGGGTTCCAAGAATTTGGAAAATAGTTTCTTCTTAAACATGTATTAAGTATAGCGGTTAAGAAGGCTATTGATTTTGAGAGAAGATGAAGTACAATATTAGATATTGTGTCTTTTCCTGGCGCTTTTTTGGTTTAGAATTTTTTAATATATCTTTTAATTTCTGATGGCGCGACTGGTTCCATTGGCGTTGTATTGTTCGGGAGATTATTTTTTACTCCCATTTGCATTTGCTCTATATGATCTACATTATTTTGCTCATAAGTGGGAGTGAATACCTGTTCTAGATGGTCGGCGAACACTTCGCTTTTTTCTGATCCGGGTCCCGGTTGCGTTGCCGTAACCTTCTGATTTTTTTTTTCTTTAATTTGGTTGATTATGACTGGTGGCAGGATGCAGCCAGACAGATAGTGAATTGGTTTGGTTTGAATTTATTCCAACAAAAGTTATCCAGTTTGGAGCTTGGTTGAGTTAATTTAAACTGAAAAATAGTAAAAAAGCGATAATTTCAAAGCCATCAAAGTGGTCAGTGTAAAACACATAGTAAAGACAACACGGAAAAAGGACTAAACATGGAAGAATTGAAAAAAATGATGTCGGAAATCATGACAGAATTAAGAAATAACTCGGCAGAAATTAGAGGACTTAAAGAGGAAATGCAGAAAAGAGAAGAGGGGTGGAATAAAGAAAAAGAACAACTAAAAGAAAGGATAACTGCACTTGAAACAACAATGGAGATTCAAGAAAAAGAACTGAAAAGGAATATTATAGTAATCAAGGGCATACAAGTGCCAGACGAAGAAGTGGTAAAGGAGTAGAACAGTTCCTGAGAAGTGAAGTGGAGGTGAATAGCGTGGTAAAGAGTGCATATCAAATAAAAATAAAGGAGGATAAGAGAATTATAATAGCGGAAATAAACTCCTGGGACGAAGAGCAAAAAATCACGAAAAACAAGAATAAACTGAAAGGAAAAACGATATCAGAAGCATTGCCAAAGTTGAAAAGAATAAAGAAAAGAAGATCAAAGTGGGATTTAAAACGTTAACACGGAAAGGCGTACCAATGACATGAAAAAGAGCAAGGGTTGATGGAGGTCACTGATGGGAAGGCAAAAAACTGAAACGAAACACAGAAGAAGCAACTATGGCGACACTGGCAATGAAAATGGAAATGAAAGGAAGAGGAAAATTACACAACGGAGGAATAGACACAAAGAAAAACAAAGGGTGGAAAATAGGTACATGGAATATCAGAGGACTAAGTGGCAAAGAGGCAGAGCTAGCACAGGAGTTCACAAAAGGAAACCTTAAGATCTTAGCTATAACGGAGACAAACAAGAAAGGCAAAGGCTGTATGACGCTAGAAGATAACCATGTGCTTTTCTACAGTGGAGTACCGGAAGAAGAAAGGCAAGAGCAGGGGACGGGTGCATACTAGAGAAGGAGATTCTAAGTTCAGTATATAAATGGCACTATATTTCAGAAAGATTAATGACAGTGGAATTGAAGGTTAATAGCAAGGAAAGGGTAACAATAGGGGTAGCTTATGGGGAAACAGGAAATGCGAGAACTACAGGGAATATCACTACTCAGTGTCCCAGGTAAATTATACGAGAGAGTACTGGAAGGCAGGCTAAGAGCAGTAATAGAGCAACAGCTGGAGGACTCCCAAAGCGGATTCAGACCGAACCATAGCACGAATGATCACATCTTCGCTCTACGACAAATAACAGAAAAACCTTTAGAGCATGACAAGGAGGCTTAACTAGGTTTCATAGATCTGACAAAGGCGTTCGACAGAGTATGAAGAGAAGATATATGGAAATGCTTACGAAAAAAGAAAGTATCAAACGAGCTTGTTATGGCAATTAGGAGTATATACACGAACAACAATAATTATGTAAGAACGATAAACATACAGTCAGAAAAATTCGCCACAACAGAAGGGGTAAAGCAAGGAGGAACTATAAGTCCCCTACTATTCATAATCCTAATGGACGAAGTGCTAAAGGAATGCAAGACTGCTACAAAAAAGCTGAACTTGGGATATAAACATTTGCAGAGTATAAGAATAGGGACATGTGCCTTTGCAGAAAACATAGTAATTTGCGCAAATAAAGAGTCAGACTTGCAGAAAAACTTGGACATATGGAACAAGAAGCTCAACGAAAAGAAAATGGAGATAAATGTGGAAAAAACAAAAGTAATGGTGATAGCGAGGAAAGAATTGTCTATCACCGTATCAGAGTTCAGATTAGTTGGGCATGTAAGAAGACTTGTTGGGGAGCCTCCCAGTTTTCCGTTATGTTTAGAAAAATCCTGGTTGCTAGCTCGCCTTGGACGTTAATGGACTGTATGGATTTATACTTCACTAAATTATACACTTGTTGAAAGCAAAGTAGGTAATTTATTAGCAATAAATTAGCACACAAACATTGAACATTTGAACAAAAAATTAGCGTTTCTAGGAGTGGACTGCTCGCGTCCAGTCTGGTCGACTGTCGGAGGGTAAGTGAAGGACAGTCGCGCCCAAGAAGTGCTGAAAGGCGCATAGTACAACGCACAACTACAAGCGAGGCGGCACAATTTTATGAAACACTTAACAAGATTATTTATCGTTTTACGAAAATATTCCAGTCGATTGGGCCGTTAATTAGTCTTGGCATCCTCGGGCATTGTTGCATAGAGAGACCAAGTGTTACGATTACTGGCAGATGATCGAGTCGAGTCCTTTCAGAACCATTTGGTTAATTGGAATAGAGAGGTTTTTATGTTGTACTATGTCTAAGATATCTGGGGATTGATCTCTTCGGTATGGGAAGTACGTATATTCTGAAGGTGCAGCTATTTGTATTGCCATTTCAGAGGTAAAATTGTTAAGTTTATTACCGTTGGGATTCGTTTTTCTACATCCCCAGTTCTAATTCTTCTCGTTTGAGTTGTTTGTTTGGAGGTTTGTATCCGCAGATTAGCTTTATCGTGTTATTATCTCTCCATGTGATTTTAACCGCCGTTGCTTCAATGTTGTGTATGTTGTGTAGATCTACTGGGTGCATTAGTAGGTTACTTTACTCTTTTGTAAAGATTCGGTAGCCTGGCATCGTAAATTTTTCATTTTGAATCAGATGTGTCTCTGTGACACAGGGTATATCAATGTCGTGTCTAGAAATGAATAATAAAAAGGTGGATCTTTGATTTTTTAACCCATCGGCATTTAAATTTGCTAGTGTTAACTTGGGTAGAGTTTTAGGATTATTTCGCGCCATTGAATAACATCGGGATTATTGACATTATAATAGCTTTTATTTGATCTAGATATGGAGATAATAGTTCTAGAAAACTGTGAAGAAATTTTGTAGAGAGGGGGTTTGAGTTTGGTGTTGATTGAGTATTTTTTTATGTGTCATCGTTAGCAATATTTCGGTTGTTAACTACTGCGGTAGCATATGTATGGTTTGCGGTGATGTTTCCTGTTAAAAAGGCATTTGGGTTGATTGATTTTATTTTATAAGGGTTCTGCGTTGGTTGATTACGAAGCGGAGTATTTCGGTTGAACGTCTTGAAGTAGGGGCATCCCCTATAATTCGCGGTATGATTATCTTCGAAATTAAAGCATGCAGGTGTGGTACCTTTTCCTTTTTGGCATTGGCTATAGTGGTGATGATCCGTGCATTTAACGCATCCGGAGGGGAAGTGACAATAATTTTTGGTGTGGCCGACTCTTTGGCAGTTAGTACATTGTGGATTTTCGCTGCTTTTACGTCTTGGTTCAACACTTATTACACAGTGAAATTGCCTGTTTAAATTAAAAATATCTTTTGATTTATCACTTTTTCCTAGTTCAACGGCAATTAGTGGCATGGGAATTTTCTTACTGTTCAGTAGTCTTGTCATTTTAATCACCGGGAATTTAAATGTAGTAATTCAGTGTTAATTTCCTCTGTGGTGATGGAGATGGCTACATTTCTGATAATTACCGATATATTAGCTTTTTCTGGAGTTTGATAAGTATAGTAACTGACTTTATTTTTATCGTAGAAGCTGGTGAGTGCGTTGTAATCGTCTGGGTTACTTAAATTAATGCTTAACAATGTTCCTTTATAAGATGTAGTAAATCATCTTTTTTAGTCACTTCTTTAATATCCTTGGTTATGTTTTGGTAGTGCGTGCCATTAGGTATGAATATAGGTGAAACTTTTTTTGTCTCAGGAGCTTCTGTTAGATTTGCTTCATTTGTGGGTTGTTACTCGTTGGAGTCTTCTTGAGAATTTTGAAGCATATAATGTTTATTTTTGGTAAGTAGGGTATTATTGTTAAACATATATCGTTTATTTATTTCATTATCTTGTGAAGGCAGGCCTCGTTTTAGGTTATTAGCATTGTTGGTATTTGCTTCATCGCAACCAATTGTTTGGCCTCAGATCATTGGAAGATTAAGGTAGGTGGTTGTAGCAGTGGGTATTGAGTATCTGTCATGATTAGATTAGTTATTACCTTAACAAAAGTTTATTGATGGCACTGATTTTAAATTGTTTTATTAAAGCTATAAGTTTTAAACACATTGGAGTGCGCTTTTTTTTCAAGATGGCGGCGAACGCTATTTACGTAATCTTCCTACAACTCACCACTAGACTAGCAGATAGCCCACCTAACAAACCACAAAAGATCATCCACGGAGGCTGACTGTCGGATTCATAGATATTGATTTCAGACATGCTGATTGGACTAGTAGTTGATAACGAATAAAAAGTTAGCCGAGTAATGTGAAAATGCATCTTGGTCCGATAACAGATAACTCCAACTTTTCGATGACCCTTCATTTTACAGCATTGTTGTAATTTAAAGTTCTTCGTATATATTGTGATTTGCAACAATGCAATAATAAATAGCAAATTTTACCCATTTTGTAGAAGCTGTCTTCTTTCGCACACTGCTAACACAAGAATTCTTATTTTAAATTGAAGTGCTATGTCACAATTGTTTCATGGCACCACATCTCCGAAGTCTCAAGTATAAAAACTGATGTAGATAAATAGTTAGAAATTTCTCTTAGACGCTCTTCTATGAGATTTTAACAAAAATTATCAACAAACTATCGTGTGTATGCACATTTGTACAGTTGTAAATAAGTTAGAGACTATAACTTCGTTATTAGCAAGTAAAGCGCAAATAGCTCTGTTATTTTCAATATGAACAAACTTACTTGCTTGGGCTCTCAACAATGTCTACTAGATTTCTGCACAAACAAGTAATATTTTCTGTTTTTAACGTAACATCTGTATATTTTCACGTAATTTAAATAATCGGTAAAATTGTATACGATGGTATGTATACTCAGATCGACATCTTAACTCATAGAAAATTTACTAGTAAGCAATTAACATGTATGTAGCATCTTTCGCTAAAATTGTTGTCGATATTCATTAACGGAGAAAGTACTGAAAGGTGTAGTCATATATGCATATATTGCAAAGAAAGCTCTTTAATCTCTACGTTTCGGATGCCAATAAATGTAATATTTATTAAGTTAATATTTTATGCCCTGCTCCAGTGTTTTTTCTGTGGGTAAATTTAGGCTGATTAAAAATTAAATGTAACACTCAATTACTCAAATAACTGGTTGCATGCCCCTCTTTCTATTTTATTCAATTGCAATTATTTATTACGCTAGCTCAATGGGAAAACATAAGCTCCTTCTCGAGTTAGGTTTCGAAGGTGACTATATTTTTTATCTGAATTTCACTATAGCCAGCCATTATTTAATTTAATTTAATTCGCACTCAGCCAACAGCCGTTAGGCCAATTATAGGCGTCGCTGTGCAGTTATGAGGACTTCCAACCCCACTAACGACTGTCATGATGTTGTATGACCGCCGGGACCAACTTTTTTTCCGTGATAGCCGTACCACGAGGTTATAAATCAGTAGTTTAAATACGCAACGTTAGGTCAAATATTCACAATCTGTCAAACCACAAAATGTCCACCCAGTACAACAGCGATTCCTTGAACATTTAAACTCGTGAAAATATGATAAAACATCAGGTACGAGCCCTAACCACTATATATTCGGCCATTCCAATAATTTTATTTCCTTCACGTAAAAACTGAGTTTTATGATTGAACAAAAAACAATTAAGGTACAACATTTTCTTTTCGTTAAAACATGATAAGAAATTTTCGAAATCCTTAATCCTTAATCCTCGAATGCAGTGCCTTAATTGTTCTCCGTCCACTCATAAAATCCTGTTTTACGTTAGTAAAGTAAAATTATTGAAATGGCCGAATATATAGTGGTTAGGGCTCGTAATTATTCAAATTTTCGCGCTTGGCAAACAATTAATATTATTTTGTTTCAGTGATGACGTAGAAAAAACCCGGCCTCGCTTATTTCGTGACGTAGGAGAAACGTTTTTCCCCAAACTTAAACACTTAAATCGCAGGCTTAACCTTACCTCGTTTGCTGGCTTCGGAGCTGCTTGCGCCAATGCTGCTTGGGTTTCCTGCTGAAAATGCTCGTCTGGCTGCAAAAGGTGGTTGAAACGTTCTTGCAGACTCGTAATCTGCCCTAGGCTGCTGTCCTCTGGTTTCCACTGCCTTATCTGCTCGTAGATGGGCCTCGAAATGTTGAAATGCTCGCTGCCGATGTCCTCGTAGGTAGGATCGGAGAATTGTGTGGCGGAACCTTCCACAAGCTACCACATAAACACTGACATGTGCACAATAAAAGGCAATACTTTTTATCTTGTAAAATGCTTGTTTAATGGTCAAAAATTATATTTTAATGTGGAGCACAAAACTGACAAACAGGTAATACTTTTTAATTCATTTGTTCTCTTTTTTGTTTTTAAACAATATCGCATCTAGTTTCTAGGATATGGTGTTATGCTTATGGTAATGGAAATCAGGTTTGATAATTAATGGACATAAAAGGAAATACATTTGAGTACATAAATTAGAATTAACATTTTTCTTAAAATCTAAATTATTGTCTTTCTCTTACAACTAAAATTGTTCCATTGCGTCGCACACACAAACGTTTTTTATTATTTGGTCCCTGCACTGCTTTGCACTATTTTTATTAATTATTAACGCACTGGCATATTAGAATCCACCATTTTTCTTCGTTTACTTCCTTTCCTGTTGCCTGCTTCACGAATTGCACTTTGCAATGTTCTGTTATCTTTCATCTTGCTTAATTCACCTTTCAGATTCCTCACAATTTTCACGATGCTCGGCTTTATTGAAAATTACGCTCCTTTTAAAATGCACATAACAAACCTTTTGTGTCTATTAATTTCCTTCGGTCTGGCTTTACATTATGCACAAACCTATTCTTTTATTATTTTAATTTATTTCAAAGTCAATTTCGAACCCTGTGAAAATAAGCTATGCCTTTGCATTCCTTTTTCAACTATTTTACTGTTTCTCGCATCTCATTGTCAATGCATTTAATATTTTACTTTAGTTTAACATTGCAATTGCATAAAACATCCCAACTTTGTGCTTATTGAATCGGTCAATTATCCTGCACTGCAAACAGAGCCAAGTTGTGGGCCTAATACCATCTCAATATATTTATTCAAAATGACGACTACTAATACATTAAGGTAAGTGCATTAGTAATATCTTTTATATAAAAAAAATATCAGTTTTAATTTATAATTGATTTCGAGATGTATCTGATGAAAACTTGCCTGCGAACGTAAGTGTAATATTGGGCGTAACAAAAAGAAGAATCGGAAAGAATAGACTTTTAAGTCTCACTCTATATGAATATTATTCCATCGCATTTAGAAGGTCCTCTTGGAATTTTTACCTTAGTTATGCAACTGCACTTGTAATTCGTACTATATATATTTATATTTCGTACGAATAAAATAATAGCAGATTATAAATTACTCTTCAAAAAATATACCGTAAGTACCTAACTGTACATATATTAATAAATTCTATCACAGTTCCCAACTGGAATGATGCAACTAGTCTTGTAGTTGCTTGCTGCTTCTTATAAGTGTAACAGTAATATCAGTTATTCGCTATTATATTTAAACATATTTTAAAAGTCTCTTTAAGTTTACAACAGTAGTTCAAAAGTTATTTAAGCGTCGTGCCGATTTAATTTTCTGTTCAACATATAAAAATAATTAAACTTCTGCATTACAATGTGCTGCGATATTTTCGTAACTGTCAAATGTGTGTGACCGTATTACACACAAATGTCAATAGTTGCTAAAATACTCCTTATTTTGTATGTATAAAGGTCGCAGTTGCATTATAAAAATGCCTTCGTAACACATGCAAAAAAGTTAAAATCAGTTAGTGGTACACAAACAGGTCTTAATTTGTTCAAAAGTGAAACCAAATTGAAACTAAACTTGCTTCACATTTTAATCAATGAAAGTGGTTAGATAATTTAGATAAGGCAAGGAATACTTGTATGTTAATAAAGGCAGACAGCTTCGTCCCCTGTTTTAAAAGCAGGAACAACTATAAAAGTGTTTCAATAATTTTGCATATTAGGAAATCAAATTGTGAAGACACAGAAAATGAAAACCTCTTTCTTATAAATTAATAATACTGAATAAATTATTAACAGTTTTACTACTAAATATGTAATATGAAATAATGGTATTAGTAAACAGTAAAATACAAACACTAATCTTTTTCCACCTTTCCATATTCTTGTATATTAGTTTACTATCATCTATTAGAAAATACCAACAAGCGATGACATGTTTTCTTTAACCTAGATAGCTGTGTCTTCCATTTATATGTTTTTCTATAAAACCAGAAACTAATACTTTGAACGCATAATTGAATTTTTATTAATATTGCCGTAAAAAGTTATGCAAGCTTTCACCCGTAATTATTTACTAAGCTTAGTTAAGTTGAGTGACGCCACTACGAACAATTTGAATTTAATTACAATGGAAGTGTAAGTGGAAGTCGGCACTACCAAAATGCAAATTTTTAATAAGTGCATGTTAACTACATTCTCAAAATAATTCACATACCAATTAAATGACACTATTTCCACTCATATACCTATCGTTTTTTTTACATGTGGCAAGGGGGGCTTGAGAATTATATTCTTGAATGGGCAATATAGCACTTACTTGTGCTGCAATAACATTGTTGAAATTATAAGAAACTTATTTATAAAGATTTGACCAGTTTTGAACTGTAGTAGTGGTATTTTCAAATAAATAGTAATTAGTAACCCTGTTTTACATAGCTGGTGCATATTGCTCTTGCCAGTTTGTCGTTCATGGACAAACCGCTGAAAGAACTTTCCTGAACGGGTTTTTAAATACTTCCTGCTCACCAATGGATGTAATTTGCAAAATAAAGAGCACGTAGATGTAAATAGTAGGGAAAAGGAAATAAGCTCTGGACTCAATGCTATTGTTTATTAGGTAAGAACATTATTTATTATTCTTTAAATTTCCATTTATTTACATTTTAAATTACTACAAAATTACTAACTGGTTTACGACAATACGTTGTAAAAGTAACGGATATATTAAAAGCATCACAACAGCGTTGCTTTTAAAATCTTTATCATGGCGTTAAATGCAGCTCTCGTATTGGTTTAGAAATAAACGGAATGTCTGATACCACAAACTGGCTTATAAAAATAGTCAAATTTATTTAACATCTTACTTTATACCTACATTTTTTAGTGCACAATGACCTTGACTAATGGCAGTTAAATGTTTATAAGCATCAACTAAAAGAGATAATAAGAACAAATTGTTCGTCTTTATTAGGAGTACGCAAATCTAGCACAAATGCACTGAACTTGTACTTTCAACAAAGGAGAAAGCTAATAAATTGAAATAAAAAGAAATCTTAGAGAAATTAAGGAAACAGGGCTGATCTTATGTTTGATAATACTGGTCGCATTTATGTAGGATATTTCGAAATAACAGAGAATTAAGTTGACTACTGAACAAGCCCTTAATTGGGTTTAGTACAATTTAAAAATACTCTGTATAAAAGGAATTTATTGCTATCGCCCTTATGACGTTATTTTATTTAATTATTAATATCAGGGTATTATTACTTACTTCATATTCTATTTCTTACCTTCTTATGATCAACAGCTCGAGTATGCAAATGTA
Organism: Agriotes lineatus; assembly: GCA_940337035.1. NCBI lineage: Eukaryota > Metazoa > Arthropoda > Insecta > Coleoptera > Elateridae > Agriotes > Agriotes lineatus. Next base: position 31,096 of record CALNHX010006825.1, read on the forward strand.
ACAAATTAATTGTTTGACTCTTTTTCTCTTAGGGTTATTGAAGCATTTTAATTAGAACATACATAAATAAAAACTCATAAAACGTTTATACGAGACAATTGTTATTTACTATAGATATTTTAATATTAAATATATTTTTTTAGATATTAATGTAAATTAATATTTAGTGTTAAACTCAATTTTGTATGGGTAATACTGTATGTTTACATAATGACTATTTTTAAATAGGTTATACAAGTTTAATCTTATATTGTTTATAAAAACTTCATTTTATGAACACTTTTATTGTTAAAGTTTATTTGTCGTTAATTTGCCAATAATTTAATTAAAATCAATTCGGTACTTTTTATTTTATTCATTAGCAGCTTATTTCATTTACTAACTGCTTTATGTTCTCTGATATTGCATTTATACAATGTGTCCCAGGATTGATATTACAAGAGGTGCAAGGGACTAAAAAAACCGCCATTTTTTAAATAAAGCAATATAAATTGCATTTGCTAAAAATGACGGTTTAACCTAAGTAGGTAGATCTTCCTGAGATTTTGTATAGGGGCATAATTTGTCATTTTGAACAACTTTTTTTGGTAAAATTTTGCCGTATCATGAACAAAAAGGGTAGTTTACCTGAAAAGAAAATAGTTTTCGCTTTACTGTTAAGACCGACTTGTTTTTCAAAAACTGAAAATATTCTTAAAATTCTCTTCAAACCAATCAGGGCTTAATCCCACAATCTTAAATTTTAAAAGTTTTTGTCCATTGCACCTCTTCTAACACCAATCCTGGGACACACTATATATTCAAATTGTGCACATTTACATCATGGCATCTTCTTTCTTCGAGCCCATACAATTTGCAAATTGACTTTGCCCAACTAACATCCTATTGCCTCTCGTACAGTATTCACACACTTCGTTAGAATAGGTTTCGGACACCCATATTTGAATCTTCATTGGTTTATACACAGACTTTACTTATTCATAATATTTACAAGTGTAAAAAGTCCTGCTTTATTGCACGAACTGATTTACAACACCAGCCAAGTACGAGCGAGTTTTTTAAAAGCTGTGAGTGCAATGAAGAGACTTTTTAGAAGAGCGTCTTACAACATTTTAACTACGATCATAACCTTTTACGAAAGTACCCATTTCATTTTGCAGTTTTTAAATTTACGTGTAATAATATTTTTATAACACTAGTGTAATAAAAGTTAACTTTTTACACTGCAAATTAGTGTAGATCATCTCTTATTGACATTAGCGTGCAATACATTTTTTATCTACTTTGATGTCACAATATGGTTATTATAACACCGAAAACAGTGCTACAATAAAGTCCATTATAACACTGTTTTTGGTAACTATTTGTTTTATAAGATTGGTGACATTTGTTTTCATATGCTCATAACACGAAAAACGTCAGATGTTGAATACATAACCACAATTTCTGAACTGTATTTATTAAATTTAATCGAATCAAATATAACTTAAACTGAAGGTACTTTTTAACGAATTAATTAAACACAATTATTGTTCACGGTAAGGCTCTATTTGAACAGCACAAGAACCAAGCTTGCATGAAACTTAAACTATTTAATTTAAATGTCAGAACAACGAAATTGTTACTTTTTGCAACAGATGGCGACTGTCAAATGTCACTTGACATTGTCGCCATCGTTACAATTAAAAATCCCTAGATTGTAATGCAATATTTTTAGTATCCGAAATTTAGAATTTCTATAAAATCAGCAACGCAAAGTAGATTAAATAGAATATTATACTTATTCAATAAGAGGCATTGTAGCACTTGCTGCACACGTGCTACAATGAGCCCTCTTATGAAACTCTTATAATAATATACTATTATTACACTAGTGTAATAAAAGTTAACTTTGTGCACTAAAATCAGTGTAGAAAAGTAGGCACTCTTTACATGACCGTAGATAATAGTAATTTACTATACAAAAGAATAAAGTTAAATTTTATCCACAAGTGAATCGTTTAACGTCGAAACAAAGTCGAGACGTTAATGATTCAAGAGTGGATAGTAATAACTTTATCGTCGTGTATAATATTTTTTTCTATAGCAAGAACTTTAACAATTTCAAAAGAAAATAAGGAAAGTCAATCACATTTTAAAATCTCAGTAGCTAGATTGGGTTGTTAAAATGATAAAAAGCTGTAATATTTAATTTAAATAAAAGTTAGAAAATTAAATTTCTTTATCTACCCTTGATGTTAAAGTGCTACTTTATCTACCCTTGCTGTTAAAGTAACACTTGACCTTTTGTTTTGAGTTGATTAAAGCACACTTTAACATTTGCTATAGAAATAATTATTTATTGTATAAATGTTTTAGATGGTGTTTTATCCACGCAAGAATGTTTAAACGCGAGAACGCAGTTCGAGCGTTTAATTTTCTTAAGTGGATAAAACGCAACTAAAACACGAATGCAATACAACGTTTTTTCCAACAACTCAATAAATATCTAAAAACACATACGTTTTGTATTGACAGCCATGAAAAGTCATAGTGACAATTTGGAAAGTACCGAAAGATCAAATGTTATACGTTTGGCATACTGAAGTATATTGTAAGTCTATGTCAAATTCGAGATGTTAATAGGTTAAGTTTTGTTTGTTATTTGACACAGATTGACGCAAAACTTAACCTACAAGTTTCGAATTTGGCATAGCTTGACAGTGCTACCAACAATGCAGTAGTAAGTGACATGGTTTTATCCACTAGTGGAATAAAGTAATTTCATTATTCCACTAGTGGATAAAGTGGTACTTTAGACGGTTCATAAGTGTAGATAAAACTTCAATTATAAGGTGATTGTGGATAATAGGTATTTATGCATTAAGGGAGATATGAATATGTTTTTTCCCTGAGGTTGACATGTGTTACAGACCGAGGGCCTCTACCGAAGGTAAAGAACATGAATATCTCCCGTGGTGCATACAATATTTTATCTACTAGCATATTCGTAAAAATAATATGAAATTTCAAAATGTCATAATGACGTTTAAAATTAGAATATGTAAGTAACATCAAGGATTGCCTCATTGTATGGTTACTAAGACGTTAATTGTAGTTGCATTGTTACCATGAGTTTGAGGGAGAAATAATTTGACAAGTCCCTTGGGAGTTATGAGTAGCTTTTCATATTTTGTTTCTATGACGAAAATGTACAATATCATGTTGCTAGTAGATAAAAACATTTACACAATTTTTTTGTTCTTGTTATTTTCATAATTCCCTTCAAATCCTTGGATATAATTCAATTTATTCTATTAAAAATAGAGATTCTTGAGATATTTAACTTATGACATTTAATTATATAAGTTAATTGTTATAGGTTAAACCAGTTGTAAAATGTGCGTGTTTTTAACTACGAGTATTAGCATCATTAACTCTTTATACAACAAATATGTAAGAATTAAACTTTTGTTTTATCTTTTTTGATAATATTTACTCTTACAGATAAAACCTGACTGATAGAACAAACTTAGTTCAAGATTATCATCTTCAGCCACTGTAAATTATATTTATCTACTCCTACTGTACAATGGCTATTAATAATGATTCATAATTCCCAGTTTGCAGCCAATCATAAAATTTCATTTTCATTATTCAATAGTTTGCAAGTTGCAACCAATCAAAAAATTCTATTTTCATTATTTAATAGGTTGTAGCCAATCACAAAATTCATTCTTATTATTAAATGACTTTTGAAGTTAACAGCTGTCACAACTGTCATAATTCGTAAATATGAATACAAGACTCCTATTGCATAGGAGTAGATAAAATATCGTATTATATTCGCGATTATGGCCATTATTCACTCAGATGACTTGCGCCACGCGCCTTCGGCTTGTGGCGCAAATGTCATCTTCGTGAATAATGGCTTTCATAATCGCTCATATAATAATATACTATTTCAATTACGAATGGACAAATAACTGATATCATTTATAAATTCAAATGTAAGCTAAATTAATAACTAAGATTCTGTCTGACTTATATTTGTTTTAGCTAATAAAATGCCAATCCCGTTGTAGGAAATATAATTTTTGGCTGATAAAACTGCGTACTTAACTCAATATTCTTTTAGTTGCTTTATAAAGCTGCATGTTAATTATACAGGGTGTTTCATTAATAATTGGAAATATTTTAACTGTAGAATTCTGGGCTCAAAATATTAATATTTAACCTAAATCACTTAGATGAAATGTGGCTCCTTACTGAGATATAGGGTGTTTTATTTAAAAATTTAAAAATGATTTTGCTCCATTACTTTAAAACTATTTGACGTATCCGTATCATATTTGGCAGGAAGTGTAGACACTGTAAACCATACTAAATTATGTTAAATAAACGTTTGTGGTTACTACCAGAGGTGTACGACAGGGGCAAGCGATTGGTTGACCCCTCCCAAATTCTACGACACTGGCGGAATTATTATTTTAACACAATTTTTCGATTCTCCAATACTTTTTATGTAAATAACATACTCTTCCTTCGTAACGATAAAGTCATTATTTTTCGAGATATTTAATGTTAAACATAGAGCTTAACAGTTTTTTGATTTTAATGTGTATTAATTATGTCGGTGTTTTTTGTGATAAGATTGCATTTATTACGCAAATGAAACTTTAAACCGTATTAACAAAAAAACATAATGTTATTTAATGAAATTTATTGAAACAAATACATAGATGCATTCAACATAAAAACAAATTGTGGTTCTGAAAAGAACCATTTTGTTATACCTAATCTAAATAAAAGAACAATTTTAATAATACGAAAATATCAAAAACCTTTTATAATAAATGTTCAATGTGACCCCCGTTTACCTCAATAAGTTTATCAATTTTTTTCCTAAACGATCTTCTAGCATTAAAAAAAAAATGTTTGGCTGATTGGCAATAAAATTACCTAAATTTACTATTTGCTGCCATAGTTCTTGACGATTATTTATTTCTTGTGAGTATACCTGCGATTTTTTGTTAATACAGATTAAAGTTTTATTTGCGTAATAAATGCAATCTTCTGACAAAAAACACCCACATAATTAATACACATTAAAATCAAAATAACTGTTCAGCTTTATGTTTAACTTTAAATATCTCGAAAAATAATGACTTTATAATTACGAAGGAAGAATATGTTATTTATGTAGAAAGTATTGGAGAATCGAAAAAGTGTGCTAAAATGGCAATTCCGCCAGTGGCGTAGAATTTGGGAAGAGTCAACCAATCACTTGCCCCTGTCGTACGCCTCTGGTAGTAGCCAGAAACGTTTATTTAACATAATTTAGTATGGTTTACAGTGTCTACACTTCCTGCCAAATATGATACGGATACGTCAAATAGTTTTAAAGTAATTATGGTTTACAGTGTCTACACTTCCTGCCAAATATGATACGGATACGTCAAATAGTTTTAAAGTAATGGAAAAAAATCACTTTTAAATTTGTAAATAAAACACCCTATAACTCAGTAAGGAGCCATATTTTATCTAAGTGATTTAGGTTAAATATTAATATGTTGAGCCCAGGATTCTAAGGTTAAAATATTTCCAATTATTAATGAAACACCCTGTATTTTATTTTAAATGCTTTGACCATATCAATATTTTGTCATACAATGGAAGTTTTTCAGATATTATTCGCCCGATAAATTGTTCATGAACAACAGTCTTAAAATAAGAATTAATGTAGATTCAATAATTGCCATTGCTTTACAATACTGTTTTTCATTTGATTCAATATAGGTAATTATGTATTATTTTCTTTTATTCGCAATCACATTGTAATGTGTCAATTTCATGACATGACAACAGCTGGGAACTAGATGATTACTTGAAACTAGCCAGGAAATTATTACATACCCCGAAAAATATTACATACCTGAAGAGTGGGGTGTTTCCATGGTAACAAAACATTGAGTGAATTGTTTTCATGGTAACAAAAATATTAGCTACATCAAGATATCTATTATTCAGAATTCAATTGTAGTTATTTTTAAAATTAGATGATTGCAAATAAAATAGTATACATACCACGGTGGAAAGTTTCATTCCTGTCTCGAGATAAAGTTAACCTCGACGCTACGCGTCTCGGTAAACTACCTAATCTCTTGACAGTAATGAAACACTTCCCACCTCGGTATGTAATATACTATTGATTATGTTTGTCTTTCTTGTTAAAATCTCATATCCAATTTTCTATTGTTTCTGTGATTGTTTTCTCTTCGTTATCGATACGGAACCAGTAGCAGAAGGTGCCGTCAGGAGATTGTAGGAAGCTCATGAGTTTCGTACACAGTGAGTCCGTTTTTCGAGTTTAAGCATGAGGATCTCGGTATTTCTTAAGAGATACAAAGTCAGTTAAATTGGGAAAAAGTTGCTGATTAATAATCTGAAAAGAAACTTAACCTACCATTTTTAGTTTTTCAAATATCTTAAAAAACTGAAAATTTTAATGTTGGTTTTTATTTTTTATTCGAAAACCAATAAACTTAGAGATTTTTAACTCAAACATTATTTAGACGGTTTTCAAAACGGCGTTCAGAAATAATGTTGCAGTTGCTCTAACGCTTATGAAAACGAAAAATCGATAGTCACATTTTTTATGGACGTCATATTGGATTTTCTTTTCTTTGAATGCAGATTTTTTTCTGATTACAAAAATGTAAAACACTTGTCCAGTTTTGCTTAAATATTATATTTGGGGCTTTGACAACTATGTGCTTTGAAAATAATTTCACCAGAATCTGAAAATACTATTATGAAAAGCAGTTTATCAGATAGCCCAGGCATATAACGCAATTGTTAATTCAAACCCGAAAAATAATGTAGTTTTGATTTTTGGCACAAACGTTCTTTAGTGCCCTATGAGCGACCCTCTAGGGTGTCGGCGTCGTAATTTTTTTGAGCACGAAGTAGAAGAAAAAACCGTGTTCATTAGAAAGAATAACGATAAAGTGCATTGTTAGTTCATATTACAGAAAAAGTTCATCGGAATCTAAAATTATAGCCCGCTGCAAAGTTTCAAAAATATTGTACAACTTTTATAAAACCGTCTGTATGAGATAAAGGACATGCAATTCCTTCTAATGAACACGGTTTCATAAAAGCCATTCGATATTTCTGTATGTGGGCATAATTTTTGATTATAAACACCTTTTTTAATAATATTTTGCCATGTTCAAAATAGAAAAGGTAATTTACCTCAACAAAAGATGTTTTTATCTACTACCAAGGCCTTCTAATACGCCGCCGGCATCCCAGAGGTGGCGACTCTTAAAGGGTGGCTCCTAGGGCACTAAGTAACATTTGTACCAAAAATCAAAACCACATATTTTTTTGAGGTAATTATCTATTATGACTGGGCTAAGAGGTGCCACTCTTTTTCAGTAAAAAGAAACTAGAAAATAAAGAACAGTTTTTCTTCCCAGAAACGGCAAAATTCCAAAATTGGAAAAAATGAACTACCTATTTTTTAATTTTTTACTATACCTTTTCAACTTCAAATTGGGACTAATCAATTTTAAAATGGGAATAAACAATTTCAAAATGAAATAAACAATTTCATTTTGAGAATAAACAACTTCAAATTGGCACTAATCAACTACAAATTGGGAAAAGCTTTTTGTTAACGGTAGTCCTTGGAAAATGACAATTACATGGTTGTGACAGGACGGAACTAATTATTGTTAGTTGTTGCTGGTGTTCCATCCTGTCACAACCATGCAATCGTCATTTTGTAAAGACTACCGTTAACAAAAGGCTTTTCTCAATTTGAAGTTTATTAGCCCCAATTTGAAGTTGTTTATTCTCAAATTGAAATTGTTTATTTCATTTTGAAATTGTGTATTCTCATTTTGAAATTGATTAGTCCCAATTTGAAGTTGAAAAGGTATAGATAACAAATAAATACACCGTGTGTCCATAGCATTCACCTTAGTGATACAATGCTAATAGATCGACTAGTGCTGTCGCTGCACGCTAAAACGTTTACGTTTATGTGAATCGCATAAAGCCTAAAATTGTGTAGTGTAGAACATAAGCAGATCTATAAAGGCATATTATAATCCATATAAAATTGACAATGACAAAACATCGAGGTGATTAGAACGTTCTGTTCACAAAAAACTTGAAAATGCATTTTTTAGGAAATACATTGCGATATTTTGAAAATTATTTGATATATCATCAGGTTCTTTTTTTATTTGAAAGAGAATTTATCAGTGTTCCACAGAATGTTAACGATATTTTAACGGACAGTGTAGGTGTACTTTCTTTAAAAACATACCGAAAGTTTGAGAATGTGTACTAGATCTATTTTCACTGAGCGCTAAACTATTTTTTTGGCCTCCTGGCATGTAAACAACACATTCACACACAGTTGATGTCCACCTTAACAACGATTTTACAGTTTGTCAGTGTTTTTCCGCATCCCGGTGCGGTAAAATGATTAGAACATGTTTAGCTCTAGGAGACCCTTAAACAAAAAAATCTGCTTTGTAGTACTAAAGGGCATATGCAGAAACGCCAGTTACGTAGTTTCTCATTCAGTTAAGTTGTTACCGCACGAACACGACTTTACGACATAATCGGGAAATATACCTAGAATACGGTAACAAAAGGTTGCTTTGGTTAGAAGGACTCAATCGAGAGGCAGGTTCTTTATGAATATTGAATTAGGGCTACAATTCCAGTGAATGAGGTAAACGATGTTAAAAGTTAGCGCCATCACTTTTGTTGATAAGGAAACCCGTCTACGTAAAGCGGAAAATATAGACGGAGCTATAAAGATGTCTGCAGTGTTCGATTTCCACCAGCGGCAGGATCAGTAAACTTACCTTTAGTTCATATCCTTCATCACTCTTCTGTATTTCTTACAAAGAAAAACCAATATAAATACTCATGAAACAGTTGAAATCATTACGCTCAAATTAGTTAAATGAAATCTATTAACTTAAAACATGAGATAATAGTACAAAATGAAGACAAAATGAAATGGTTAGTAAACAGTTAAAATTACATAGCTAAAAACAAAGTTCATCGTCAAAAATGGCATCAAAAATAATAAGTTTGACAACAACAACATCAATTTACAATAATGGTCTCATTATTCGTAGATTTAACAACAATAAAAATTTTCTACAGCAATATTTACTGCATGTTCATTAAAGGTGACACATTAAATCTCAAAGTATTGACGGTAGCTTAAATTTATGTACGCACACGTTGCACAAAAGAGGAACTAGGAACAAATACCTGGTTTGCGAAGTCTGGGGAAGTTAGCCTGATGCCACTGATTACTGCTGGCGGCCGCTGAATTAGCTACTGTATGAAAGATTGTTTACGGGGTGCGGGAACAGAGCTTCAATGATGTCTACCACCGCCAGGGGTTGACAGGACGATATAATCCCCAAGGTAAATGAACGACGTACAACAACTTTCAATTTGCGAGATACGACATGTCGACTTAGATAGAGTAGGCTCGTTTAAGAATCCGGTAAATAAATTCACTAATGCGAAAATAAAGGTCTCGCAACCTTCCGGTAAAGGATTCTTCGACCACAACTACCTTACTAAGACTAAGACTAAGACAACATTAAGAGTTGCCACGGAACAAAATAGTTCAACTTCTCCAGGAGACACAAAAGTTGACGAAAAGCCTACAGTCAATTCTGAAAGCGGAAATGGGAACATAATTTTTTCAAAAAGTACCCCGCCCCCCCCAAACAGCGAGGGCTCGAACTCGACAAACGTGTGTTGTAACCCAGAGGTAACGAATTTAGAAAACGCGGGCAAGTCCAACGGTGGTTGCAGCGTCCTAAAATGCATCTCTCTTTTACAACGACAAGCTACATCCCCAGTCGCCTAATTTCAAAGTATTGCAGCACCAAATGCAGCATATGACCAAATACTTCGAGAAAGCACCGAGCGTTTTGTTGCGACTTCTTGGCGCGGCGGAAGCAATAAAGAAGGCGATAAGCGGGCTACGTCATTGTAACCGCTACAGAAAACATATATAACTTTAGAACACGGATAAATACAATTCAATCGATGCCCCTAAATAGCCTGCGAACGCTAGCATTTAAAATGGGCAGAAATAAAGATGGTATGGAGTAAAGGTAAAGCAAAAGAATCTTCACCACTGAACTATGACTTTAGCTTAAATTTGAAGATTTCCTTACAAAGTTTCGGGGAAATAGAGAAAATTGATATTTACAACTTTAATTTTTAACGTTTCAGTGTTCAAAATTTATTGAAGGCAGTTTCAGCTTGTTTAATGACAACGGTGGTTTTGATATTCGAAAACAAAATCTCCAATTTATAGATTAAAAAAATGTCTGCTAAAAATGTAATACAATACTCGATGCTTTAAGCATTGTACAGCGCTCGATTTTATTAAAGCACACAGCTTTGTGTCGAGTTTTAAAAATTAAAACCTCAAGCTGTAAAATAGGTTGCACTCGTGTGCAAATAACTGTTGTTTGTTGACTTTAATATAGGGCTACTGCAAACAAAATGGAAAAGTTCTTTTTCTTCTTCTGTCTTTCTAATATTGATAACCATATTTAGGTAGGCTACTGCCTGTTATAAACCTTCTTATGCCTCTTCGGATGTAAACATCCAACATTCCTTCCTGCGCTTCGATGATCTGCCCTGAAATCTTTTTCCGACATGGTTGTTTAGTTTCGCATTTTTTACAGAGGTGTTGTTATTCTAGTTATGTGCTTATTCCAGTATTTCCTTCGTTGTTTTACCCACTTTCCTATATCTGGGATCCCACCCTGTTGTCGAAGATCCTCACTTCTGATTCTGTAATATAATGTTTTCCGTGGATGCTTCTTATTATTTTCATATCAATGGAAAAGCGATTAATTTAAAATTAGAGTCACACGATAATTTATTTTCCGTCAATCGTACCAGAACTGACACATTATTGACAACATTTTGTTGAGCAAAGTCAAACATTCCATTACATCAGCCGTTGCTAGGTAATTTACAATAAATCTGTACATATTACCGGCCTAGGCAGGGAATATTCGAGTACTATTTCCTAATTGTTTTAATTACTCATATCGATCGGCGGAGAAATAGTATGTGCATCTTGGACAAAAAGCAACATTCCCAGACTCCTGTGGTGTTGGGCTTGCCATTCGCCTCGCCCAACAATATTCACAGTCGTCTAGGAATGTTACGCTTTTCGCCTTAGATACACAATGTACTATTTTTTTGTAACAAGTCAATTTATTATTAGGGTACAATAATAATGTTTTTCTACTCATATTAAATAATACTCTGTACCATATTGATGTATTTTTAATTAAGAATGTTATCAATTATCCAAGCAATGGAATATTTGTTCATTATCCAACTGTTGTCAGCCAATCATATGCCAAGTTTTTCATTGTTCAACTGTCGTCAGTCAATCAAATGTCGAGTTTTTCATTATTCTTCGGGTGAAACATAAATCAGGAGGCTCTGGAAAACGCAAACATCAAATCTTACTGTCAGTAAAGAAATGAATGAAAATAAATTATTTAATACGAGCAGCAAACGCATAGTATTTAACTCGTGAGAATGGCCGTTATTCGCTTAGATAAATTACGCCACTTGTCTTCGATTCGTGGCCCAAATGTTATACTCCTGAATAATTTCCAATTCATTAAATAATATGCTATTTTAGTTTCTGGTCAGGTCATAAAGGTACATAGACATAGAAAAAGTTGTATCTCCGTGACCAGTGACTTTTAGCGATTTAGTGAATTTAATGTTCTAATGTGGGTGAGCGGTTGGCCAAGCCAGCAATATGTGTGACTTTCGGGCGGCAGCACTGGGTTCGATTCCCGGTAACTATACAAATATTTTCAAAATGGTACGCTCTCCGGCTACCGCGCTAACACCTGTGGTAGTTGTTAATCCCTAACATGGGAACTATTACTCGACTTCGAAGGGTTAGCTAATGAGGGAAGTACTTTACCTGACTCAAATAAATAATTACAACTAGATATATACAAAAACAGTCATAATAGTATATTACATATCGAGGTGGAAAGTGTTTCATTCCTGTCTAGAGATTAAGTAGTTAACCGAGACGCGTAGCGTCGAGGTCAACTTTAGCTCGAGACAGGAATGAAAATTTTCACCGTGGTATTTATTCTATTATATTTGCAACTTCTTTATTCTAAACAATAATTGGAAAAATTCGAGGAAAAATTATTATATTATGATACGACAGGTTGTGACGCGCATGAATGGATGAACGAGATTCCCAGTGTCCCTACCTACACAGCGTTCGGCAATGGATTACTTTCCAACCGCTGCAACGGCAATCACTTTTCCGACCGGTTGGAAAGTTACAAGTTGGGAATAGCTCATTTTTCAACTTTTTAAAAGTCAGTAATGATCTTATTACATATATAGTTGTGAATAAAAATACTTTCCTGGCTAGTCAGGATATTTTTTTACATGATTCAAATAAATAGCTACTACTCTTTATTTATTTTTATGAGTAATATTAATTCAGGAAAATTATTAATCCGCCAACATTATTCTTATCAAAAAATGTAAACATTTTAAATTAGTTGTTATAACGTTTTACTGAAATTTAAATGATTTCAGAAAAAGTAGTATACATAATACGTCAGGAAAGTGTCCTTACTGGACTAGGGGGCTTAAAATACTCGGCCAAAAAGCCTAACATTTCCAACAGCTACGTCGTCCTGTAAAGCATAACTTTTTTAACTTGTTGTGTAATATAATATTGCAATAACCCCATGTATGTTCGATGAAATTATATTGGCAATGAGAAGATAGCAAACGTAATACACGTATACCATGTTGGCCAAGAAGTGTATTAAATTGTAAGAGTTGGTTCAATTAATTCCCACACTTTTTTGGAAACTTTTTGTCCAACACAATATTTTTACTTATTAAGTAATTTTGTAGGTGCTGCTTTTTGCTGCTTTCGAGTTGATGGTTTGTTAAGTTCTACAGAGGCAATGATTACCATAACTTTATCTTGAGAAAACATAGGCGATAAAAAATTAACTGATTTAATACCCATATTTTAAAGACATTACCATTCATCGTTTTATGATAATCACGATTGTAATTTTTTGTTTTTTAGAGAAGATTGCACCCATCGGCAAAGCCATATGCATGACCAGCATGGAGAATGTTTTATCTACTTAAACAAAATTTACATTTGGATAATTTTTTAAATATACTAAACATGTTCTTAATTTATTTTTTTTCGCTACAATAAATGATCGTTTTATTATAAGTTTCTTCTTTTAGACGATGGATGTATTGTAATCGCAAAAACCCACCTTCCGAGATTTCTTCAGATCTTCACGTTTCAGGGTACCCAGATGATGAAAAACATGTTTTCTCAATTCCATCTGTCCGTCCGTCTATCTGTCCTACTACCTGTCCGTCTGTCTGTCTGCCTGTTGCCGATATAACTCAAAAACGGTATGTTGGCGGAATACGATATTCATCATATACGAAATTCAGCCAAATATGTACAGCGTGAGCACCTGAAAAGTCAAAATTCTGCTATTTTTGTTTTAACTCGAGAACTATTAGTTAAATAATAGTCACATTTTGCAATAACTCAGGTTTGACTCATGACGAAAAAGGGCATATTTTGGACCCAAGATATACAGAGCGAATACATTTTTTTTGACATCTTCAAAATTTTTAGTTTTAACTTCACTTGCCAGAAAAGTTTCCTGTAAAGCTCTTTTATTTTGTTTTAAATTTATATTTGAAATAGTGTACAAAGTAATGTGGCCATAATTCTATTGTGGACTCAGATTTGAGCCTTGCGGTACACCTGACAGAAGTTTATACTTATCATATTTAGAACCAAGAAAAACAACATAATGTAATCTGTCAGAAAGATAAGAAACAAAAAAGCAATTCAAGATTAGGAAAATTCAAATATTAAAAAATAGTGATTCACCCGGTCGAACGTCTTTGCAAAATCCGTGTAGATACCATCGACTTGTAAATTGTTATATACAGTACTAACTACACCTTGCGTAAGTAATAATAAATTAGTGGTAGTTGAAATGTTATTTTTAATAGATGGAAATTGCAAAATGAATTCTTTTTTTTAATAGAAAGTAGTATAGCTACGGATCGATAATTAGCAACGTAATTTTTATCACCACTTTTATAAATAGGACACATTTTTGCTATATTCCACTTATCAGGGAAAACTTCCGAAATAATTATATCTTGTGTTTAAAAAAACTCATTCGCAGCATGCCATGATCAAATTAAAGTTTGCCGTAACTTGAGATACATATACCCATTGAAGCAAATGAACTACCAATCCAGAGAGAACTAAATTACATCTTGACCTTGAAATATTTTCCTCGAAATATACAAAACACTTAATAAAAACAATTTTTATTGACTTTTATAATTAATACACTCGTTGTGGTTGTGTAAATGCCATCTTATTTTCCTTTTTGCTTGATACAATTAAACTTAATGGAGTGTAAACTTTTACCTGTCATAGTGACAGATGGTTTCATAAACAAAATGCAATATGACATTCACTTACAGACTTAAGTTAAGACATGACTATCTTTCTTTCCAAGGCCTACCCTAAATGAGTTTTTCTTTGGAACACACGATATAACGTTATTTTTGCAGGGAAAATGTTATTTTGAAAATTAAGAATAACACATGTACTCAAAAATTTGTAGATATTAGCTTTTTAACTCACCTCATATGTGGACTTACTTTAATTAAAATAATTTTGCATTTCTAAATTGAATTGTAAGTAAATCAGTAAGGTTCAGAAAAAAATCTTTTTAACATATTTAATAAGGAACGCAAGGTAACAACGTTTGTCAGTGACAGTTCAAGAGTGTTCAAAATTTTGTACATAATAAGTAACAATATTTTAATATTTTCAAGAATATTGAAAAAAAAATTTGACACTGCACCATAATTATGAACAATCTTATCAAGTCAGGCCATTTTATTTTTCTTTCTTTCTATAGCTACGTAACCATTTCGAACAGTTTCAGTACATAGTTTACGATTTCTCCTGTACATAGGTTCCCTTTCAGCCAAATTTCACGGCATAACATTTCCGCTATTTGCATCTAAAATTATAAAGTTGACACGCACGTGGCTTTTGGTTTGCTTAAAGGTTTAGCGTACCACCCTAATCTCTATGCAGTCGTACTTACATCTGTTTTAGGTCCCGTCACATTTAAGAGCGCTGGTTACGGCATTTTTAAAACTTAGCCCGTGGGAGCGAGTGAGAGATCTGTCTCGAATAATTTACGCTTAGTCGCCCTTTTTTGCTCGAGGCCTGCTTCATCGTCGTCAGGCGAGACTTACCGCGTTCCTATTGGCCACACTGCTGGCGTGACAGAGCGTCGCGCGCGAAGTTTGGCTGGCGTCTGTTTCTGCTTTCAATTCAGTCTGGGCCGCCGCCGCAAAGGACAGTCGCATAGCGTGGATTCTTTGTGGGCGCCTTCACGCTTCGACGTGGAGGCGTCCGATATGTAGTGCTGTTACAGTTAGTTTTTGGTTTGTGTTCATTGAGACAGACGGTACTTGACAAGTGGTGAGAGTGGGCTGTTGTATTTCGGGGTGTCCGCTTTGTTGGCTTAAACCACTCATTAATTACGGAGGCCCGTTGGCCTGATTAATCCGTCTTTTTGAGCGGGATTCTCCTGAGTGAGCTAATTACCGGCCACGCCGATGTTTATAATTGCCAAGGGCTGGTTTGCTCTTATATTTCTCTTTCCTCTGATTCCATAAACAACTTTAAGGTACTGGGTGGTGTAGCTTGAACAAGCGTCCACATTCGATCAGTAGAGTTAAGCAACGCTTTTTCTGGTCAGAATTTGAATGGGAGTTCCATGGCTGCTTCTCTCTGCGCCTCGTGATGCGGCTACAAGGAAATAGTTGGTCCCGGATGTCATAATAACATCATGACAATCGTTAGTGGAGTTGGAAGTCCCAGCAAAATGTACAGCGACGCCTATAATTGGCCTAACGGCTGTTGGCTGAGTGCCAAAATGAAATAAAAATAATAGCTATATCATTTTGAATTCAGTAGTTTTCATTTCCAGCTATTCTGCGTTAGTGGGGATTACCTGTTCCTAGCTTTTTTGTTTTTGTACTGTGTTCATATACACCTTTGATCGTACCATACGATGATCGCTATCTAGATTCTCTGTATTACACTTGTGTCCACAACTATATTTTTGTTATTAGATATAATATCATCTGTTTTATTTCTCACTTATCCATATGGACTCTAGCAAGTCCATCGTATTTTTTCTAGTTCATTGAAGTTTGTATTCATTCAGTGAAAGCAGAGAAGACAGGAAATGGCTGCGATACTTCAAATAATATCTAGGAAAAACGTAACCAAAACTAAATACATGGTTAACGACAAAGTAGAGAAAAACCATAATCCAAGTTTTGTGATGGAAAATCATCAACAAATAGAGAATATGCCTTTTTATTTACAGTATTTTTTTACTTCGAATTTGTAATCAGCTGTTTCGAAAACCCTGATATACCAATTCTTATCAAATTTTGACAATTTTTCACAGGTGGTTGTTATATTGAATCCGCCATTTTACGACAATAATATTGATTACATATTTGTAATAAAATATTGATTACAAATATGTAATTTTTTGAAACAACTCCACTTGTATTTAAAAAAAATTATTTCATATTCGGCAGAGACCGATTAAGAGCGATTACTTAAGCTTATTTTGCTATTATTTACGTAAATGTTTCTTTATGCGCTACATTCAATAATATAACTTATTCTACGGCTTCTATCTAGTTTTCTTATCGAAAATATTAGACTTGTAAACAATGCCAATATTAAAAATATCGACAACAAGGAACATTCTTCTGCGAGTTTGATTTATTTATTGCTGTTGCTCATTGTTGCTGGATCACGTAATACTTGTATATAGGACTATTCTCAGATTCGAGTTACATTAACGTTAACCACAAGAAACTATAAATTATTTTTGAAATAGAATCTATTCAAATATTTAAATTTAATGTGAACGAATGTAGTAAAAGTATATGATATTGTTTGAGAAAGTAGAAACGTTTGATATAGTAAATAGAACATCAAATTCGACATGGGTTTTGTGGTTGCGGTTGCTTTAAAATTGGCCTAGTTTGACATTGGAAATCAACGGCCTGTTTCTTATGGATTTCTTAGCTTAATTTAGGAAATACACGTTATTTTCTGCAAATATAGTGAATGCATACACAATTATGATTCAAGAAGTAAATTTAGTTTTTAGTAAACTTATGAGTTATGAGGTAGGTGCTAGTGAATCACCGAGTTACGCTTCGCTTCGCTAATTACACGATTTAATTAAATGAAATATAATTTAATTTTACTGTACTTTTTCGTACTTTTTTTGAAAATAAAAACTGTCCTATGATCTAAGCTATCATACAATTTAATCGGTCCAGTAGCTTCGGAGGAGATAGCAAATAAAGATACATACATACAAATAAAGGCACCACCGATATTATGGTATAGATTAACTTATAAAATTGTAGTATTTACATTATACGAAAATTATTCCATCTATTTTGAGATGTACGGACTACATGCTTTATTTTGTAACATCGTTTTTGCAATAATCAACAAAAAATTAAAATACTATTTTCTCATTGGAGAGCGATAGCCCAGTCATTATGTACCATGTGTTCAAAAAGGAATTACATAAGAGTTGGCCATGGAGAGCAAAACTAATGTCAACAGCAAGATTTATAGACAACAAACTTTAGAGACAGCAAACTTTAGAATTTCCATAGCAGTTATAATATAAACTTATGACAACAACAACAGTGACAGTTAACGAATTCTAAAGCTTGCTGTTTACATTACTTTTAGTTTCCATGACCAACTCTTATGTAATTTCTTTTTGAACGCACGGTACAAAAAGAAGACATTTGCTTGAAAGTGGACCGAAATTTGAAATTCCTTTTTTGGAGTGTTGGGAGAGTACAGGGAAGCTTAACTTCAAATTGTCGATCAAGATTTCCTATGTACTATTTCCGCCATCTTAAAAAAGGTGCTTCTGATTTTCTTTTCGATAACTCGGTTTCCTTTAACGGTACATGAAAATAAAGTGGACCCTTTAGTTAACATTTTTTGTGCTCTACAATTGATGTTGAATTACTTTTCCATGTACGAGCGATATTTGTCAGGATATCGAACACGAAAGGAAAGCGTGAAGGGGTCGATGCTTTTTTTTCGCGCTTCTTCGCTTGTACTTCCTTTCTCGTTTTATTTAACGAAAAAGCAGATAGTATGAAACATGTAGAGCTTAAAATTATCTGCAATTTGACCTATTATAAATTGAAATGCGAATAAAATTACAATTTACAGAGTTGACCAAAATCGTCTAGTCGGCGCGCAATTTTGATTTCATGTATCATACTATTACATAAATGACATAATCAACTTAATTTCATTATTAGAATGATTATATTTCATAAAAAATCTTAGTGGACAACTTGAAGTTCAAGTTTCCTGGACCTTCTAAGATCACAAAAAACGAGTCTAAAATTTCGGTTTTTGTTTACTCTTTATTCTTTTTACTACTAAACATTGTTTAAAGTACTGTGTGCCCTTACAACCCTAGCCTCAAGTTCATATGTGACTTTTGGAGAAAAAGACATGTTATTTTATGTATTCTGAAATGTAGAAATATAAAAAATACGATTTACTAAAAAATTCTATATTCTACTTCTGTACATATCGCCAGCGTGGCCGAGCGGTTAGGACGCCAGGCTGCAGTGCCAAGGTACGGAGTTCGATCCCGACATCTGACAACTGGCGGGCGGCCCACCCAGTCGTTTTAAAAATTGGGTACCAAAACCATAGCTGTGGAAGTAGGGAATCTAAGGCAGTCGTCGAAGGCGTGATGCTAACCACATCACCCAGTACGCCGTTAACGTGTGCCAGATGACTGGGTGTCTTAAAGAGATACTTCGGCGACCCTGACTCGCCTTGTCTCAGGCCATGTTCCTACATGGAATGAAGTGCCCGAACTTTACTTTTACTTCTGTACATAAAGCCGACAACGTTTATCTTACTGTAAATAGTAACAATTATCATCCATCATCATTATCATCAGCGTCAGGGATTAAACATTTTGGTTTGTTCAGATCTTGCATTTTTTTGTATCATCCAACGTTTCTTCTTCCGCCTGTAGGCTGGTAATGAAGCAATTGTTGCGGTATCATCCATCCTATTGAAATGTTCCTGCCAATTGGTTCCGTATTGTTTTATCTTTTATTTAGATTGAATATACCTTATTCATGTCTAATTTCCTCATTATGTTTATGATCCAATATTGTGTAGCTATCAGCGTGCCGTAAGAATCTCATTTCAGCTGTTTCAATTCTTCTTGCTTGGCTTTTGATAATCTGTCAATTTTCACATCCGTATAGCAGTACAAAGACAGCCATAACTTTATAAAACTTAAAGCGGGATTCTCTCCTTGTGTGTTTTATATATTTATTTATTTATTTGTCGACACTTGCCATTGAAAGTTCATTTTTCTACATGGTTTTTATTGTTGAAAGCACTATTTTACCGTATGTGTGCTGCAAAATGTAAAAGTGTGTTGCAAAGTATTTTGCCGCACACTTTTAAGCACTTCGCAGTACAGTTTTTTTGACATTCAGCAACATTCATATAAAACGTCAAATTGTTTTAAAATTTTAAATTATGTTTTTCGAATTTTTAAGATTCCATAGGTTGCAGGAGTAGACAAAATATGTGTATGACACGTGCTGAAAGACCTTTGTCTAACTTAAGCGATTACAGCCATCGACTTCCTCTCATTCTGCAACTATCATTTTCGTTCGACAAAGGTATATTTTTAACACTTGTTATACAAATAACTACTAGTTTAACAGGTAGCCAACGGAGTAACCAAGTACAGGCTACTATTAAACAAAATATACATAATCTATACAATGTATACAGCAAGGTATTAATTAGTTACAATGTATTGTAGTGGCAAAGCAAATAAGTAAGAATGAGTACTAAAGACGAATATCACCTAACTATACTTGATATAAATATCAGATAAATATGTTATTTTTTTATACAAATTTGTAAATTAAGAAATAAAAAAATCACAGTAAAAATTCAAAACTATGATCAGTGCTCAACTTTCACCGTGGAATTGTTAGCAATAAGCAAATCGATTGAGTATATACAACGTTGTGAACAAAATAAGCATATCATTTTAAGTGACTCTTTTAGTGCGTTGAAGACCATCGATGATGCGTATGGTAAAGATCCATACGTCAGAGAAATTAGAGCAAAATTAACCCCTCCTCATAAACACCGGTAAGGCTGTATGGATGATGTGGATACGAGCCAATACAGGAATTCAAGGAAATGAGACAGCGGATAACAATGCCAAACAAGCCATCCGAAAAACAGAAGGTAATTGCGCAAATCTGACACTAGTACACCTAAAAAATAATTGTAAAAACCTCATATGGACAACTTGAAAACAACAATGGCGGGAAGCCACGGAAAACCAACTACGTAAAATCAAATATCACGTTCAAAAATACAGTAGTACCACTAAATTAACCAGAAAACAAGAAGTGATACTTAATAGACTCCGAGTAGGACACATAAAATTAACTCACAATCACTTATTACTAAAAAAAAACACGTGATGACTACCAACAACCCAACACCGTTCAATATCACATATGTAAGAAGTGAGATAACCTTAGGACCAAATACCAGATCAAAACCGACCTAAGAATAGCTTTAGGAAACGAAGGTATTACAAGTTTACGACATTATTTATGTGACTGGCTATTATACCGACTATAAACTACTTATTATATAATTATGATTAGCGTCAAAAACTTCGGCAATTACGGCACTATAATCATATAAATAAAGGAGAACGATTCAAACGTCTGTGTCCGTCACGATAATTGCAGACGCGATGTCCCTCATTTGCGTTTGCCGAAGGCCCCTTTGGAGAGGGGCGGAGCCCCGAGCGCCCCTTGGAGAGGGACAGAGCCTCAAGGGCCTCCTTGGAGAGGGGCGGAGCCCCGTGGGCCCCTTGGAGAGGGGCGGAGCCCCGAGGGCTCCCTTAGAGAGGG
Source organism: Agriotes lineatus (assembly GCA_940337035.1). Lineage (NCBI taxonomy): Eukaryota > Metazoa > Arthropoda > Insecta > Coleoptera > Elateridae > Agriotes > Agriotes lineatus. The sequence goes on from CALNHX010006825.1 coordinate 52,300, forward strand.
GCGGAGACCCGAGGACCTTTTGGAGAAGACCCCCTTGGAGAGGGGCGGAGCCTCGTGAGCCTCCTTAAAGAGGGACGGAGCACCGTGAGCCGAGAGGCGGATCCCCAAAGGCCCTTTAAAGAGGGGCGGATCCCCGAGGGCCCCTTAAAGAGGGGCAGATCCCCGAGGGCCCCTTAAAGAGGGGCGGATTCCCGAGGGCCTCCTTGGAGAGAGGCGAAGCCCCGATTGCCCTTTTGAGAGGGGCGGAGCCCCAAAGGCCCTCTTGGAAAGGGGCCGAGCCCCGAGGGTCCCTTAGAAAGGGGCTAAGCCCCGGGGGCCCCCTTAATATGAGGCAATGCCCCGAGTGCCCCCTTGGAGAGGGACGAAGCCCCGTGAGCCCCCTTGGAGAGGGGCGGATCCCCGAGGGCCTCATTAAAGGACGGAACCCCGTGAGCCCCTTTGGATAGGGGCGGATCCCCGAAGGCCCCATTTTAAGCAATTATTCTCTCTTCAAATGATAACAGATCTCCTTTAGATGATTAACTTCAATTAAAACTTGCACGGGTGTTTATCTACAAATAACTCCCGTTTTATCAAAAAACTGTTTTAAAACGGTGATACTGAAACTAACAATAATGGTTTTCAGTTGAAAACGTCTGAAATATTATTGAAATATGACTAAAAATACCTGTGTAAACTGCAAGAGTCTGTAGCGCATTCACTCCATTTGTTACACTGTGACAGGATTTTCATGTGCATTTTTTTAACGGTGTTAAAATTATTGCTTGGTTAAATTTTATTTTGCATTTGTACTTACTTTATTTTTGTGTATAAAATAACACAAGTGTACATCAATGATGATACAATATTTATTTTCATTCTTAGGCCGTGTTTAGTAACTGAACTACTTTAGATAATTTATAAAATGTCAATGTCTTATTTTGACATTAGTAACTTTTTGTAACTAAATATGCGTACACTGCTAAAAATATTCAATTGGACATTGAAACGACTCTTAATGGCGGATTTTAAAACATCCAATCAGAAACAGGACCAAAATTGACCACACTGTCATTAATATAGGCACTGTACTGTGTACCTGTTAACACGTTAGTTCGTACTGTGTATTTTTGTGATATTTGTGTGGTGTATTTCGTGTGATCTGCTGTCATCCATGTTGTCTCGAAATGCCAACCATTGTTCCTTTTTCGCCTTCTGTTGGCATGAAACCGGTAACACCAATAACTCGGCAGAAGCGATGACATTAAGAATCGAAAAATGGATGTAAGATCGAGAATCGAACTGATCTAGAGAATTGGCGAAACTGGAGAAATGTTTAGCAGATGTTTTTCAAATTTGGCATCTCGAGGCACATACGATGACGTGCTGATCGTATAGGACTTTTTTGGCGTGTTTTTTTTTTAGATCATGTCAACAATTAGTAGTGCGATGGCTCCTCTTGGAGCCTTTCAACGGTGAACGTTTCTCTTGGTTTAGAGGACTGATATTTCCTATTTCTTCCTCCACAAGAGAACCCTCTGCTTCCTGTCATGCGAAATGTTGTGTTTTCTGAGATTGTGTAACAAGTGTGTAACAGAACGGAATGGCCCTACGTAATAGGCCTAAAAATGGTGGTAAATTGAATAGGATAGACCGCGCAACAGCGCGCGCAGCCCCGTTTATATGTAAATAAATTTAAAAAGAGTTATATACTTATTATCTAGTTACAGTACGTGCAAAACAAAATAAACAACAAAGCAATTATTATAAATTATAAATAAATTATAAATAGCATGCGTTTAATGAGCTATTGCTGTATTTGCATAAACTTAAATTATTTTAAACTGCAGTGATAAATATCTACCTCCGAAAAGTTGTTATAAACGCAACACATACACAAAAATGACGAATTATAAACATAATTCATTCTGTAATTCGGGAATGAAAAAACAAAGGTATTTTTAGAGTTATGTGAGGGCACATAAAAATGCAGCTCCGATAAAACCGTATCACAGCTGATCTAACTATGGGCGCTATTACATAGGAGCAAGGAGGGGCGCTTGTCCCTCCCTGGATTTTTCCAAAAATAATCCACCATTATGCGCCACGCGCTGACCGCCCAGCTATCAGAACTCACTGCACAGAAATTATTTTTATAGGGTGTAATAATATTATATAGTGTGCGTATAACAGCAATGATTTATTCATTTGTCCGCCCTAAGGGCCCGCTGACTTTACAGAACCGATTCTTTGAATAAGCCAAAATAAGCAGATGTCCGGAATATCGAAATGAGAGGCGTCTATGAATTTTTCACTCAGCGCGATACAAATATTTGAATTTCCGTTTCTTGACTTCTTTATATACGGGCCGACCGATGTTGGGTTTTCTTGTGTCTCGGAACGTTCAAGTAACAAATTCAATGGCTCGCCAAATCCCAGTGCACCTGCACGGAATGTTTGCGAATATTTAAAATAAACGCATTACTTATTTTAAGTTAGTCTTATTCGCTGCCTTGTTGAGTTACTACTGTTAGATTTTTGTGTATCCTGGTTTACATTGTTTTTTTATTTGGGACTTCCATCGGATCTATACGGTATGTGTATTTTTTGCATCTATTATTTTATTTGTTAGTTAATTTTATCTCTGCATTATTATGTATTGCTATCACTAACGCTTCACTATTTTGTGCGCTTCGATGCCCAACGTAAACATTTTATTATTTTTTATTTAGATACACAAAACATGTTGGTAATACAGGTATTTTTCCAAACCCTGTAGCACTTTATTTTTTAAAATATATAGCATTTTTAGATGCGCATCAAGTGTTTCTTTTTTTAGACCCCCGGTGAATTTAATTGTCTTATCTCAATAACAAGTTGTCTATAAGCTGTGTTAACGAAGCAGAACAGCGGACAGGTCCTATAAAACTCTTATTACAGAGAATACTCACTACTTGTAACGCTAAACCATAATTATATAGAACTTATATCTACATGTAAAATTATAATCTAATTGTTAGAATTATTAACAAAAACGGAAAGAAAAATGTTTGTTCTGTTTTTAAATGTGTTGATAGTAGGAGCGTCGACGATATCGGCAGGTAGGGTGTTCCACATGTGAAACACGGTGTTTACAATAAACGATCTTCTAGCAGGTTATCTTAATAACTCTCTTTTTAAATTCAAACGGTGGCCTCGTAGACGATAATCGGATTAAGTTTGTAGAGAAAACTAACGTCACAAGAGAACAGTCAATTTAGTGCGCGAAAATTAATAATTAAGTCACTTCGACAGCGTCGCATTTCAGGGTAGTTAAATGTAGAACTTCAATCCGTTCCTAGTATGATAGTCGCAAGCGACCATATGGTAGGCGAGTTGCTTTCCGCTGTACATTTTCCAATAAATTGATGTCTCTAATTAAATCCGGATGCCAAATAGGACCAGCAAATTTCAGAACGGGACGAACATATGTAGGATATAGTTTGGCAAATGTAGTTAGAGAGACGTTTCAAAATGCATTATGTAATATATACAGAAGCTTATTGACTTTTTTCACACATCTGAGATGTGTTCAGACCATGATAGGTCGGTGGTAATGGTCACGCCTAGATCTTTGTGACTGGTAACGTAAAGTAACAGGTTTCTCGAAATATAATAATTATGCAGCGGGTTGGTTTTTCCTAAATGCAACACTACACATATTGTGATATTTAAAGGCAAACACCACTCATTATACCATACCGATAGAGAGTCAAGATTATCTTGCAAAACAGTTGGTTGCTTCATTGAGGCGTACAGCTTGGTGTCATTTGCATAATAGGAAGAGCTATTACGCAAAATATGTGGAAGGTCTGCACGCAAAATATGTGGAAGGTCTGCGATGTACACAACGAAGGGGATCGGACCGAGCACCGACCCTTGCGGATCAACACTTAACACTGGTTTGATGGCAGATAAACATTCTCCAACACTAACGCAGAATGATCTATCCTGCAGGAAAGCCTGTATCCATGACAATATGTTCTCGCGTATACCAGCTTGTTCAAGCTTGGCTAAGAGGGCAGAGTGAGGTACCCGATCAAAGGTACCAGAAAAATCCAAATATATGACATCAGTGGGGGATGAGCTGTTTAGAGCCATTGTCCAATCATTATTAATGCATTCCAGGAGATTAGTAATTACAGATCTACCAGGACTGAACCCATGTTGTTGAACAGGTAAAATATTTTCATCCAGCAAGGAAGGTCCGCATTTAAGGACTCCATAATTTTTGCTGTAATTGGCGTTAAAATAATGGGGCGCTAATTATTTGAGTTTAGCTTGTCTCCCTTTTAAAAAATGGGTGTGACAACTGCACTTCGCCACGAATTTGGAAGTTCATGTTTGGCAAACGATTTTTGCATGATTTTTGCTAGAGGTTCAGAAATAACATGCGAACAAGTTTACAACAAAACAGCAGATAGATGATCATGGCCCAGCGCAGTAGAAGACTTCAATGCAGATAGTTAACATCGGTTAGGCTCCTGGTAGTCACCGGAAATCGAATAGGTGGAATAACAAGGTTAGGTACATCAAAATAGGCAGATAAAAAGGTATCAGCTAGTACATTTGCTCATTCGTGTCGATTTTTTGCAATTGTTTCGTCACTTGACTTAACTAAAGGAACTTGAACAGTAGATGGAAGGGGCGTCCGTACATTTTTATAAAATTGCTTTGAGTTTTTGGAATGTTATCTTTGTAGTCCTTTTTTGTTAGATCGATCACAAAAGCAAAACTTTTTCTTTATTTTATAGTACCACTTATGACAATTATGTTTTGAGTAACACATTATTCAAATGTCCACCTCGGCTTCATTTGCAGGATCTAATCCGATGAACCCAATTTTCGGTAACTTTGTGCAATACATCAGGTGTAATTTCATTAATGCAGCGTTCGATGTTCAATTTCAAAGCGTCAACAGTTCGAGGTTTATTGGCATAGACCAGCGACGTTAAATAACCCTACAAGAAGAAGTCTAAAGGTGTTAAATCACAACTTCTCGGAGGCCAATTAACAGTTCAATTTCTGGAGATTACAGACTCACCAAACTTTTCTCTCTTTTTATAAAATCTTCGGATAATAACCAAACGTTGTTCAAGCGTGTATTTTGACATGACGATTTGTCAAACTATACTAAACACAAATGACAGCTAGTGAGATTTCTAAAATTTTAGATATCGTTGCTATGACGTTTTAAAAACATATCGTTCCTATTGGGAAACCCGTTACTACTACTATTGTATACCAAGGCATTGAAGTTTAGCTTTTTATCACGAATGTGAATTTAGTTGCCGGGGCCCGTAGGTCCAAGGCAAATAAACCACATAAGGGATAAAAAAGAACTTTTTTAACCAACATTTGTAGGTTATTTTAACATCGGTTGACGTTTATCTGTCGCCTCGCCACCTACAAAAAAGTCGTAAAACAATGGATTACTTTATTGCCGATTTCTCGTATTTTAATGACGATTTCGAGGTACAAATAAACTCTTTTTAGTCGATATCATAAAGAGTCTGTACAATAAAACGTAGATAATAAACAAAATAAACTTATAGAAATTATTGAAAATTACCGTCGCCAACTGCAGTGCAGGATTATGTCCTCCGGTGTGCTGATTGGCGAGTGCGTTCTAAAATACCGGGGTATTTCGAATTGCCTCAAATGATGCAACAATGCGGTTTCTCAGTTCATTAACATTTGCAAAGGGAGTCGTATATACGAGTGGTTTAAGGTGACCCCAGAGAAAAAAATCTAAAGGATTTAAATCCGGAGACCGAGGAGGGCCACGGTTGTGGATCTTCTTGCTCTATCCACCAATTTAGATACGCACCGTCCAAAAACTCACGAGCAACTAAACTGAAATGTGCTGGAGCGTCATCGTGCATAAAATATATTTGGAATCTTAATTGAAATTAGACTTCTTCCAACAGTAGTGGTAGTTCTTTAAGAAAATGGCTGTATACTTGCCCGTTTAACCTCATCGGCAAAAAGGTGGACCTATCAAGTGATCTCCAACAATCCCGGCCCACACATTAAGAGAAAATTGATGTTGATGACGGGCATCCAATGTTTCGTGCGGGTGTTCTTCGGCCCATATGTGATTATTTTGAGAATTAATAATAGCATTTCTGGATAAAGTAGCTTCGTCGGTGTAGAATACTTGCGCCAAATACTGAGGGTTTTGTACCATTTTATGTTGCACCCATTGACAAAAATCCACTCTTTGCGGGAAATCGTTTGGTAAAAGTGCCTGTACTCGTTGAATGTGGTATGGATACATACTCACTATCCTATATCCCTATATTCTAACTGCGAAAGGGTGTCCGTTATCAGGCGTATGTTTTTAAAAACCTCCCGTTTCACTAAGGCGTTGGTGAAAACGGACAAATATCGAATGATGCAGGATTACACTGTTTGGATATCGTTCTTCATAAAGACGTCTAGCTGCACGTGATTTACTATTGGTAAGACTGTAAACAAAATGCATATTACACATCTCAGCCTTTGTGTAATTTATTTAAAAAACAGAAGCTGGCAATAAACATTAATGAACCAATAATTTGACAGAATAATATTGAAATGACAACTAAATATTTTCACTTCAAAACAAATGCTTTTAAAATATCAAATATGATGTTAGTTAAAAAATTGTTACTGTATTATTAAACATCCTATAACTTTGAAACTGCGCCGTTTTGGACATATGCTTATATAAACTTTTATGCTCAAAGCAAGCAAAGACATCGGACATTAAAGTTTGTCGCATATATTACGAATCGCCCTGTATACTGGGAATTATAAGTAGCTACCTAGAAAATCGATATTTCATAATAAATGAAAGTTTGACAAAACAAATTACGGGCGGAGTGCCCCAAAGAAGCGTGTTGGGACCCATATTATGGAATGTATTCTACAGCAGGATATTGAGACTAGGACTACCACAAGGTGCAAAAGCAACAATCTTTGCAAATGATTGCATCACATAAAACAGGTGTCATCTTCTTTATATGCAAGAAAAAACATGGTATATAATTATTGGACCGAAAAAAAAGTACAAAAAAATCAATACGATATTTGGGTGTAGTAATTAATGAAAGGTGAACTTTCTATCACATGCTACACAATCTATAAATTGAGCAAGTACCGCGGTAGCAGCCCTCTCTAGAATAATATCTAAACAAGGAGACGCCAGTGGCAGATTCAATGGGATGTAGGTCATTTTTAATTCTATATTTTTTAAACACCTTTATACTTTAAAATATTTCTACGAATAGACATGCACAATGTACAGAAGGCCCTTAAAAAGTAACCCTATTAACTGTCGATATTGTTGATGTAATAGAAAAAGTACTATGACAATGTTATCGGGCTCAGTGGTTAAGCATTCTGGCTACTGATCTAAGGGTCGAGAGTTCGATCCCCAATCCCGGTAAGATTTTCAAAAAATAAAAAATGCTGATGAAAACCTCTACAGAATGCCATCATTCGGAAGTGATGCAAAGCCGTGGGTTCCATGTTACTGCGATGTGTAGCCTGTAAAAGGTCCTTTGCTAGGGTTGGAACTCCTTAGTCACGGCAAAATTCTAAGTAGCACTAAGGTACCTGGTACTCTGCATGCCTAGACCTTGTCCACGGGGTTGGCAAAAAAGGCCTATGAAGGCCTACTTGCTTGACATCAGTCTGCCCACAACTAATACTAACCAACTAACTATGATAATGTTACATCGAAATTTTAAGTTATTTTTATTTAAGATGCATTCAGTTACTCCAATACTATTATTAATTAAATGTGAACGATGTTTATATTGCTTTGTGCTCTTTTTCTTTGATATTTGTACGAAGGTTTTTTGTAACTATCCCACAATAATATTAATTTCTAAAAACCATTTATTTTAATAATTAATACACCAACGAGAGAAGGATATCATTTGAATACCTACGTTTGCAACGACTTTGTTTTAAATAGATTATTTTTTAATTTGTATCTTATTAAATTTGCATTAGTCCACCATATTACCATACAGGAATTTGTATTTTTAAATACTATATTGGCCACTGAGGTACATTAAACCAAATTACGTGATTGCATGAACTTAGAAATACTTAAAGCTCCTCGTTTTGCTTTCGTGAACTTTAAGTAATTACATCCGTACCTGATGAGTTGTATGAAAGCTGGTCACCCTCATATCTTCTCCATGGTCAGCGACCTTCTCTTAAATGAATTTGCATCCTCATTAAAAAATTAAACCAGATCAGAGCTTCCAGTCAAATATTGGAATTTATTATAAATACGATTTTGAAACAAAAAACCAATGTTTTACTAAAATTTGTGTTATAGGTATCTATGTCAAGTACAGTATGGAACACTGATACAGTTATACAAGACTGAAACATAAAAGATCAGTCCATCGAGCGTGAAAGTGGATGCTGTTGGCTTGGGTTGGGCGGAATGCAGTGGGGTGTGGCTTATATATAACACTTTAAAACATACCGATACACTTTAGTTACTATGATATAAATGTGTGCTTTTGCCAAAATGAGAGGATATACGCTCGCGTGTTTTGTGTTAGTGGTGAGTTTGGTTTTCATTATTTGGGGTACATTGCTCGGACTGGGGGTGTCAGTAGCATTTGCAAATTTAATTAAAATTTTCATGATTTTAATTGCTCTAAATTTTAGTTTAAAATTTATAGTCAATAGTTTTCCCAGTCTAGATGGATGCTTTTTAATTTTAATAATTTAGATTTCATACCATATAAACAAAATTTAGTTTTTTAAATAGTCATATTTAATTTAATTCAATTCCAATATTCCTTTATTAACAACTTAGTGATATTATATTATTAGGCTGTTATTGATACTCTGCAGTCTGTGAATTTGAACCACCTAAAAGTAACTGGTATTTTTCTTTTTAAATATTTTTTGTACATGATCTTAATCTTTCTTTTATATACCAATACTTAAGTTGGTTTAGTTTGTATATTACTTACTTTACAATTACAATAGCTTATTACTTTCGTTGCATTAATCTGTTGAAGGATAATAATATACAATTATAATTTGCCTTAATTTTAATCGAAATAATATGTCCAGGTATGAAGCGAGTTATGTGTTTTTTTTATTCTGTCTTGTCTATAACTATATTTTATATTCATGAATGAATTTAAAACTTTTGCAGTTAACACTTTTGCAAGTCATTCACCAGCCTTGATATTTATTAATATTTATTGCTGAATTTTTCAAGTGACTATAAATTTCTCAAATGGAACTAACTATAAATATGTTGTCTGTGGACTACATTCGTACGTGGAAGTCGAGGAATTCCAATTTGCATCAGTCTCAATGTCACAATATTCAGAAATAAATACATATTCTAAAACTTTTTTGTTTTACCAATCCTTTTAAGGATTGTTATGCAAGAAGTTAATATTTAAGAGCAATAACTTTCTCCAACCAATTATGTATGCTGGTGCATGCATTAATTTTAATTTTAAATGTTTCTCGAGTCATGGCACAAACCTGAGTGGAAATTGAGATAGAATGTGGCGATAAAGGAACACCAAAAACAATAGCGGAGGCTGACAATCTATTGAGAAATAATTAAAGCAATTTATTTTCATTATTTTAAATTAATACTTTTACACGAAAGTTGTAACTAATTTTTCAGACCGTTAATTGATATTTTATTTTGATATCCAGTATGTAAAACTTAAAAGCTAAATTACTTGCACTTTTCCACAATTGGAAGAACAGTAAGATTGGTGTCTTTATCACTAAAACAGGCAATTAGGAAACATTAACAAAATATTATTAAAACACTTTATCTTTATAATTTTGGCAATGTATGTACAAAAGTATTTCTTTAGTTTTGGAAAATATTTACGAGGTTTAATATTTATCAATCTAAGCGACAGTATAATTGAAGGTAAAAGTTTGCTATTATTATTCTTAATCAATTAAGTATTAACAAGACGTTTTTCACAGAAAAGTATAATCGACATATTTTGACAGTATTTTTAATCTATAAAATTTCTTTTTTTGAGATTGTTACAACTAGCCATAACAAAAAACTGTGATATCAAAAAATAAACCTCTCCAGAACATTCATATTTCAAAGTACTTCCCTTGCTGTCTAAGGAAATCCGGTAGAGATCTATGACTTGCCCTGTATAATCAAGTCATTATAGTTATTTAGCAAATCTCAAAATCGCTGAATATAGTTAGTAGAACTAAAAAATTACAATAAAACACACGTGTTCTCTCAAACCCGTGAAATCGATTCGGTCGATTGCTTGGAAAATAATTAAATTAAAGAAAGGTGTCTGCTAAAAACTTTATAGAACCGAGAGGTTATTGCTCTAATAATTTATGCAGTGCACATATCGATTTACTTTTTTGTAGAAGGAAACCTTTCAGGCAAGGAGAAATTTAACTATTGCCATTAAAGGGAACAAAAAACTAATTACTACTAATAAGTACTTTTTTGGACACAACTAAAAACAAACATTTTTATATAGTTCTGGATAAAATTCCCTATAAAGGGAATAACTGTGCCAGGAAGTAACACGGTAATGTTGAAATTGAAAATGTGAGCTATGTCATGTGGATTTCTAATATGACTAATATTAATAAAGTAAAACAAACAATTAGAAAATCCTTCAGTAAGGAAACAACTCGATATTTGGAAAAAAAGTTTTGATTAGTATATTATTTATTTGTTAGAGATGGTAGGTTGGTATACCTGTGGTATAAGTATTTAAATATAAAAACTTTATTGAAAGATAAATATTTACCCTAAAACACAATGCTAAAACAATTAGGTAAATTTTTACTAAAAATATTGTGACTACGGTAATAGCTCCTACAAACAATAAAATTCTTACTTTATTTTAATTTACTAATTAAGCTCGCCTGGAATGTCTTTTCTTAATATATTTACAAACCACGGAAATTCGATTCTAATAATGTAAAATAGAACTCCCTTGACACATTTTATCTGTGGTTGAGCTATAACCATACGGTTTTACGGAAGTAGTAATTGTTTTCAAGTGCATGTGTATGATCAGTATAACATCGTATCAAACGTGTTCTTACATGTATGGTATGGCTGTTTTTCTGCTCTTAAAAAAAATTATTTTAATATCTCCTTAAATTTCTAGTTTCTGCTAATACTGTGAGGCAATGATCATATATGAAAAGCATATGGCATAAAACCAGCTAACCTTTACGTTAGTATTTATGGCACTTTCCCAATACGCCGTAAAATAAAAAACTCGTAGGATAAATTTTGCATATCTCACCTATGCAGTTGTTCCTAAGAAAGCCATGAAAATGATTAAAAATTGAAATCCAGAATTGCCTCAATGTAGGAAGTCGACATGAAAAGATCACTACGCCAGATACGTACAAATACTACCATTATAATTAATAATAAACCGAACGCTTAATCATTGCTGTGGCAAGATATTGCATCAAGCATTAATTTGCACAATGTATATAAAAGCAGAATTTAAATGAATTATTTTAAGAACCTGCTAAGCTAATAAATGTTACATAAAGTTCACATAATGCCACAGTCATTAATCCGATTATAAATTGGACGATCAAAGTGAAATTCGGCCTGTGCGTGGTTTCACTTCTTCATTCAATTTCTTCAAGAACAAACGTACATGAATTAAATACCTAATTGGCATTGTGGTAGGAAGTACATATACAGCGTACTCCACCCAGTTTGCCTTGAATTTCTCGTAAATTCGGTGTCATTTTCTCGCTTTATAGCATTAATATAACTGTCTTGTGTAACAATCCGAGTGCTGCAGCAAAGTAACTGTACTTCGAACTTCGAAGGAAACCGACCAAGGTTCTGCATTGCAGAGCTATGCAACTGATGCGAAGGTTTTCCTAGAAATCGAACTAGGAATTCTTGGAACTCCTATCTATAGCGTCTCACCTTCGCATACTTTTCGGATTTTGGTGCTACATTTAATCAATATTTCAGTACTAATTTAAACCATAATCCTAATTGGTACTACCGAATTTGCCTTGGCACAAAACTTACCTTTCCGATGTTCGTAGAAAGTTCATGTCTGAAAACCACGTATGAATCAGATTTAATTTAAATACACAAACACTGTTAAACGACGACAGTTTTTGTTTGTATCATTGCAAAAATATATTGTCTGGAAGTAAAAGTCCAGTTTTGCTGAAGTTGACAACCTTATTCGATAGTAACCTTGTCATTGGCAATTGTTCCGTTGTTATTTGTTTGAGATTGTAAATTAACAATTACTATCACTAACTGGTACTCGTAGCTTTCTTTTATGAAACTGTAACGAAAGTGACACTCTTTGTCGGTTTTGAGGTTTTTGATGAGATTCTAAATCTCTACAGTCATCGCCTATTGATGGCAACTAACCAAAATACGTGCATGGGTTTTCAATTCGTCGAATTATTGGAGCATAAGTAATAGTTTTTACGGAAAATTGTTCTTAGCGTATTTCTTGTAGCAAACACATTTCATATTTTGTTACAGAGCGTGAGACCCAGTCTCTTTAAATCAAATAAAATTACGTAAATTCATATTTTAGTTTGAAGAAAATACCATATAATATTATTGAACACATTTTACATTTTATTGTTAATTTATATGAAAACACAATTGGGGTAGTATTACTAGTTGTCATTAGTTAAATAAAGGTTTCTACTTCCAAAAGATTGGTACTAGTGGTACTATTTAATTGTGAGCAACTTCATGCTTAATGTTCCGACTTAATAAATATCTTTAAAAGAGGCACGTACTAGCACCTATGTAGAATTTCCGTTGGTGTTTATTCTTTTTTATTTATTTTAACAATTTAAAACCGGTTTAACGTTTGTCGACAATCTAGTACATTTTGTTTGAAAATAAAATTCCAACATACCCGTTCGACTTGAGTACATTGGTTAAATTGTAATAAACAAAGAGATATTTTTTGTATATCACATTGACAGCTCGTAAAAAATATTTTTCTAAACCATATAGTTCATTTATTTTTAATACTCGTTGTTTCTCTCATATTCTATTTAACTTAAAATAACCTTTTAACAATTTAAAGCATTTATCTATTCCTTATTTGCTTGGTCTCGGCGTTATTTTATTTATTTTATCCAATTTTAACAGTGACATTATTAACTCCATAACAACCTTCATAAACAGTTTAGGATTCATAAGTGAAATAAAGGTGTTTTAATTCACTAGAGTATTAAACAATTTTTTCTACTCCTTTATTAGTAAATTGCTCATTAAGCACTGTTTACTTGATTAGTAAATTCGTTGTTACAAACAGTGTTACGTAATGACTAACACGTAATTTTTTTTATTACGTTACAGTTAGTTTCTGTTGTTTGTACGAAGCGGTGTAGGGATGTGACTGCAGCCTCCTAATTTTTAAGATGGTGTGACAGTTGATTTGACAGTTAATAAAATATTTCTTTTTCGTTTAACGAAATGAGTGTGATCGTAGAAAAAGTATAGTACGCAACTCGAGCTATAGAGCAATTACACGCTCGTGGAATTACACACGCGCCGCTACGCGGCTTGTGCGTAAATTTTCCAACTCGCGTGTAATATGCTTCCTACAGCTCTCGTTGTGTAATATACTATTAATTCACTAGTGAATTAAAAAAGTTTCAATGAAGAACAACATATTTTATTATTTCCACAAATATTTGCATTCGATTATTCGTTCTCTTTGTAGTGTGTAATATATAATTACTAAAATTATGATCAAATAGATGATCAATAGGTAAATTTATATCTTAATTTGAATATTTTTAAATTTTTTATTCGATTTTGACAGTTTAAAGTGACATTATTAACTCCATAACAGCCTTCATAAAAAATCTATGATTCACGAGTGAAATAACAGTGTTTTAATTCACTAGAGAATTAAAAAAAGTTAAATTCGCTAGAGAATTAAAAAAGTTTCAATGAAGAACAACATATTTTTACTATTTCCACAAATATTTGCATTCGATTATTTTTTCTCTTTGTAGTTTGTAATATATAATTACTAAAATTTAGATCAAATAGACGATGCATGGGAAAATTTATATCTTAATTTGCATTTTTTAATTTTTTATTTAATTTTGACAGTTTAAAGTGACATTATTAACTCCATAGCAACCTTCATAAACAGTCTATGATTCACAAGTGAAATAAAAGTGTTTTAATTCACTAGAGAATTAAAAAAGTGCAATTCACTAGAGAACTAAAAAGTTTCAATGAAGAAATCATATTTTTATTATTTCTACAAATATTTACATTCAATTTATTATTCTTTCTCTTTGAAGTGTGTAATATATAATTACTAAAATTTAGATCAAATTGACGATGAATGGACAAACTTATATCTTAATATGAATATTTTTAAATGTTTTATTCAACATTTCGTCAAAATTGAATAATAACATATATATTAACTCAAAGATATGATCTCAATCGCACTACGTGCTCGTGAGCTCAACATCTTTTCGTGAATAAACATTCACTTGGTATATAATATTAACTATTCAAAATTTCATCAAAATAGAATAAAAATATATATAGGCCACGTGAATTAAACATTTATTAACTTAAAGATATGATCTCACTCGCACTACGTGCTCGTGAGCTCAACATCTTTTCGTGAATAAACATTCACTTGGTATATAATATTAACTATTCAAAATTTCATCAAAATAGAATAAAATTATATATAGGCCACGTGAATTAAACATTTATTAACTTAAAGATATGATCTCACTCGCACTACGTGCTCGTGAACTCAACATCTTTTCGTGAATAAACATATGTGTAATTCCCTTGGTGTATAATATTTATTATTATAATCTTAATGCAGAATAATTTCTCCCAACAACTATAATTGTAGTTAAAATTGATTAAAACTTTTTTTACTGAAATCATTGTAGAATTATGTAATTCAATTACAACTTATCTAGACTGCAGTGCAGGGCCGTAACAAGCTATAGGCCAAGTATGCTCTCGCATAAGGGCGCAAGCGACAAGGAGCGCTAAAATGGCCAGGGTAGGAAAGAATTTCTTTCGTACTAATGAAAAAAAAAGAACGAAATAAGCGAAAAGCTTATGCTAAATATAATAATGAAAATTGCACTGAATCTGGTCGACACATTACATTCCACGCGAACGATCATTTTCTAAATTAAAACTAATTAAGATTTTTTTCTCACAAACTATTTCATTTGCAACATAAATTTTAGAATTTGCCGCACAGAAAATAATATTATATAAATTTTAACCTACTAGCATGTGTTTATTTATAATAAGTTCTCTTGGCTACATAATAATATGTACTTTTTACTTTCTTCGCCTCAGTCGAAGTATTGTGAAAAAAGAAAAGTTTCTTTGAAAACAATGTAAAGTCACAACTCTGAACGAATTAGTTCTGTAGAGCATTGAGTTTATTCAATAAATATGAAGGAAAACACATCTACTTTTGAGGAATTTACAAACATCTTGCTACTATTTACGAGTAGTACTTAAACTGATAAGTTTGGTTTCACCTTCACGCTCTTGGTAGTTTTTACATATCTCCACAGCTGGTTTATATTAATTTTCAAATTTTAATTGTTTATTTTTGAAATAACCTATTAAAAATCTGAATGATGAAAATTTGGCTTTCAAATGTAATCTTCCAAAAATACTATGCCAATTACCTTTCCACAAGTTATACCGCAATTCTATATAGTGCATGGATTTTTGATATAATAGAGTGTCCCGTAATTTTTCATCACTTTTATTTTGTTTTTATGTTATGAACCAAGTTGTGGTCGAACGTCCTACTTAGCATTTTTCAGAGATTAAGAAGTCCCAATGCTAGTAATATCTATTACTGTTTGTATAAAATTAAGAATTTATAAAAACTATGTAGTTGTTAATTTCATGGCCGATTAGATACGCATTAGATAAGAAAACTGCCATAATTTGCCTAAATAAAAAATAAATCTGATCTTGCCTTTGGTTTAAAAAAATCATGGCGCCCTAGATAAACGGGGCAATATAAAATTGTGCAAAATGTTCACTCAGCTATACCATTGTTATTTTGTAAAATATCCTTTGCTAGGGTTGAATCTTCTTAATCTCGGCAATATTACATGACCATATGACCACAGCGGTCGGAGTCTAAGGTATCTGGTACTCGGCATGCCTAGACTTTGTTCATAACATACAAATAAAATAAAAGCAGTCATAATCTTGTATATGAAAATATTAAATGTCATTTTGCTGTAAAAAATAGTTAAATCTGCAAGTCCTATAGAAATGAAAGCAACTATATTGTTTATTTATAAACAATAAAATGATTACAATTGTAATACAATTTATAGTAGTATATAACTAAAGTGCAGTTGATTCCTTCAACACCAGGAATATTATTAGAAAACAACATACACCATATATGTCAGTTTTAGATAAGCTGTACCAGCATTTTTATTTATTTGCAACTGTTTTTTCATATAAGTGGAACATATTTTGTACTTAACAAGTAACTACATACAGCTAGAGTACCTATATATAGGTACTCTACATACAGCCATACAACAATTTGTCAATATTCTTTCCATACAATGATTTAAAAATAGCCAAGGTCCACCTACGTTGTTCTCTGAATGATGTCATTTTTGGCAGTGGTATATTATGATATGTTTTATATCGGACTTTTTCCACTCTCTAGAGTGCACGTCTAAAGACGTACAATATCAGTCCTTCTCAGGACTAACCAGGAACTCCTGAAGACGGGAGTAGATCAAAAACTCTCGAAACGTCGTGTGATAAACAACCTAGACAGTGGAACAAGTCCGATAAAAAACATATTTTTACCTACGTGTCTTATCAACTATGGTGAGTTTTTAGTTCTTCCGTGCATTTAGCAAACATAAAAGAATTAAAATATATTTTTAAGAAATGAGTAGGAGTTTGATGTTAGAATGAGATTAGCCACCAATAATTTGGATTTTGGCTTGTATAAAAGACATTTTACATAATAAAAAATCCACAAGAACATTTCATTCCAAAAAAGGAAATGACAGGTGGCAACCCTACTACTGAGGGACTCAAAACGTTAGCTTGCCTGCATTAAAATTTTGCTTAGTTACGGCCCTGCCAGAATGCATATAAAACGGTAAAATACAGATCCTGTTACTACACAATAGAAGTATCATTACGTAGCTATAGTTGTTCTGTGGCACCTATCGTGATTTGTCTTTTATTGTGCTTTCTGAAGTTGACCTTGATCGTCACCGACCTAGTAACATTTTTCTTATCTTTAGAGTTGCTGCACCTATTTGCTAAATATTTCTGAATATCCGGTTATATAAATGGAATAATTAAATGTGACCTTTGGTGATTTATGTACTATCATGGCTTTATTTTTAAAAGAACCGCAAGACTACACTGTCGGTACTTACAGAAATAATCATCAGATAAATTAATGTATTATGGTAAAATAATTATGATTTAAAGTTTATAGTTAATAGTTATTTATGTACCAAGGTAGTAAACTACGATTTTAATCTGTAAGTAATGTGGGAATTTTCAGTGGGACTAAAAAGTTTACTCCTGAGCATACCAAATTTTCTTCCCAACCGTAAATCGAAACATCTTTATTTTTAATTCTAGATAAATTCATAATTACCTAATGCCTAGTAATTAACTGATCAGATCGGGGAAACAAGGTTGTTTGTCATGAAAAACTAATAAATATGGCAGGCTGTGAGGGAATGAAGTGCCATTTTATTTCCTGCCTTATTGTTATTTATTAAAAATAAATATGGCAAACTCATTCTCCTCCGTATAGTTTTCAGTCTTGAGACTGGTTTGTCGCAGCTTTTCAATTTTTCCTGTGTAAGGCCTAAGGGATAAAGTATCACTTTACTCCCTTACTTTTGATAACATAAACTTACTGTGGAGTAAACTTTTTCAATCCATTGTCCGAAAATTGCTTACTCGTCGTTTACTTCCTTGGTACGTAAATAACTATTTCTTCTACAGATACACTTAACATCATCTAAAACGAGGATCCTTATCGATGTCGTGTATTCATGGAGCCCTAATTATATCGACATATTTTTCTTTAAAAAATGTAATAATGCTGGTTTAAAATATAATTGTATTGCGTCTGCTTGGGATCATCTTCCATTGAGAAATTTCACTTATGATGCAGCAGGTCAAGGACAGCAATATTTAGAAACTCGGTCGTCTAGCATAATTTTATACGACAAACATTGCACTTTCGATAATTCTGTTACTTTCCTGGGTGATCAAGTTTTTCAGTTTTTAAATTAGTTAGGCCACTCGGTACGCGTTGGTCACGAATTTGAACCACAGACCTTTAGCCTAACCATAACCACTCGTCTAAGCTGTACCACGTACCAGTACATGCTATAATGTCTTCCACTAAATGTAAGAATAAATTGTATATTAATAAATCACGATATGAATTAACTTCATAGCATGATTTAATTTGGTTAATGGTCTTCTATTATACTTCGAAGTCATATCGCATCTAGCTCAATTAAATATAAAAATAAAAATTTTATAAATTTTATTTAATTTGCACGTGAAAGTTGAAATTTGTAATTTAACTCCCGTAGAGATAGAGTAAGCTAATATTGCAACAGCAGCTTTATTACTTTTATTTGCGAGTTTTCGAGTGCTTAGATACGTAGTAGGGTATATAAGAGTTCTTGCTCCCAAAAAATGCACCTACTCATACGACAAAATGAATAAACAGTGCACAGAAAGTGGAACGGCAAGCGAAATTTTCTGACAAGTTACGTAATGCTTTCTGAATTGGTAATAGTGTAATTTTGAATCGATATGTGACAATCGCTTTAATCTACATTAAGTAGTTATGCAAATATGGAACACTGCCAGATATGTAAAATGTTTAAATTTCCAGTAACCACTCAATCAGCAAAAAGCATACCAAAAAACGTATCATAATATTAAGAATTAGAAATGATTCAACTTACAGATGACCTCTTTTGACTATTTTTTTTCGCTTCGCGTAGCAGATTTGTTAGATTTCTAATTAATTGTTAAATGGATTGAGCGCAAAGTTCGATCATAACCAGTAAAATAGCATTCCAATAAACTTGAGAAACGTGAAATATGCAAATACTTCTATAGACCTAAATTAATTGTACAACATTGTGACAGTATTTAATTATTGAAACTTACATAACCACAGAAACTTATAAAGTTACAGTAGGGTGAACCACAAAAGCCACCAAATATGTAAGTGTAAATGTCAACAACTCGTTTTAGGATTTTGCAATATCCTGGTGAAATTCTTTATTTACGCTAAACATTTTGTTAATTATGTGCCAGGTCATATCCATATTTAATGGGAGTTTGCAAATATGAACATTAAATAAACTGTTTCTCTTAATATTAAAATTACTTTACGACATACATTGGAATATATAATGTTACTAATTCTATGGACATAACAATTACCAAATAATATGTCGTTTCATAAAATAAACACTTTCAAATATTTAAAATCAGCTTTGAAATTATTATGACACTTTTTTATGTAGCTATTTGTCAAGGTTACGGTGGTATAGATATGGTAAATAATATATCAGTTATAACTGATTTTATCTACGACAGTGTGTAGAATTGCCTTTTAGTTGGCAGTTTTAAGTTTGTAAATCGACTGTTTAATAACATGTTTTCATTAGTTTACGTAGTAAATAGCAACGTGCTTAAAAGATTTCATTAGGCACGTAGTTAGTAGCAACGTGTTTTAAAATTTTTAAAACACTCAAAATTAGGACCGGCTGCTAGTAATTCTAATTTACATGCAAAATATTTTTTATATTTACCGTATTTTTACTTCCTTTTACTACTATAAAGGAAGTATTGGATTCACCCCAAAAATTCGAAATTGAGTTTTCAACAGATCTTCACGTTTTAGAGTCCCCTGATCCCAAAAAACATATTTTTTTTCATTGGTCTGTCTGTGTGTGTGTCTGTGTGTGTGTGTGTCTGTGAACAGAATATCTCAAAAACGAAAAGAGGTATGGCATTGAAACTTCATATATAAGTTTTGTGTACTATGTAGATGAGACAACAAGCTTTTGAAGAAAATCGCATAACCGGAAGTAGGTGTTTACTCTTGTGATTTTTCAGTTTTTTTCGATTTTTTCAAAAACGGCTCTAACGATTTTTTTTAAACTTTACATTTTTCTTACATTTTTAATGTGTATTGATGTGAGATAGGTGATTTTCCAGTTGAATATTTCTAAAGTGGGTTTCTTTTGTTTTTTTTTCTATTTTTTTTTATTAACTCCTATTTTAAATAAAACACCCGGTATATTATTACATTTTTGAATTCACCTTAAAATTCTAGAGAAAATTTGTCTCTTCAACTAACACTCGATTTTGTACCGTTTTTGTAGAATTTGTAATTTTTGAAAATTTTTAACAAATGGTTAAAAATTAAAAATGAAATTTTTGACTAATTATAAGATCACTGTAAAAGGAAGTTGTGTGAGTGTATCACACCAGATTTTTTAGATTCTATCGTAGATAAAATATTGTACGATACACATGCGTAAAGCATCTTTAGTCACTCGTGGGGCTCTACCCCACTCGTGCCTAAAGAGTAGCTTTACGCACTTGTATCGTAAATTACTATTTTTGCATAGCTGTGAAAAATATAAATAACATAAACGAGCAACAAAATAATACCAAATACAATAACAAATGTAATTTCTAATTAAAGATATATGCCACATGCACTGCCAGGTCAAATAGAATTATGTGGAAATGGAATATTAGTTTATTGAGAAGAAAAGCAAATGTCCAATCAGCGTCTTTAATTACTAATATTTGTACGCAATTTCCCGCTTGTGGTACACTTTAGAACTACTATTTTTGTTTTAGTGACTGGGGTTGTTCGTAGGAAATTGGTTAATATTAATCTACATTATTTATACTTACATTTTCTATTTTGTTCTACATCAGCTAGCTTTTACAGAAAAATATTTGGAAGTAAATTTTTTGTGCTGTTTTTAATACAAAAATAAAGCATAAAACCTGAAATAAATGCAAAATTTAATATTAGGATAAAAATCAAGAAATAATACAACTAACTTAACTCAATCGAGCAATTAATATAAAACATTTTAATTCTACTATTATTTATTCGTTTCCCTCCTGTTTCGTTGAAGATATTTCCATAATTCAATATGTAAAATGGTTTTCCCCTCTTATTCCTTATAAATTCCATCAAATTCTATTTAAAAAAAATTAAAATTATATGATTTTTTAAAACTTGGTGAGTATTTTAGGAAATTATTAAGTCAATTTGTTATTAAATAAGCATGATTTTTGATAATAAATAAATATCATTTTGTTGTAAACATATTTTAATTTTAAATTTAAAAAATTTTAATTATACGTTTCGCCAGTTATGTTGGCTTCATCATTAATTTAATAAAACATTTTAAAATAGGCATTTTTTAACAAAATTTTTCTTTTACATTCCTGCATTCAGAAATGCTAAAGCGTTTTGTTTTAATTGTGTTAAAAATGAATTATCATGAATAATTCCTTTTACTTCCTTAGTTGTTAAATATTAACATTTAAAAAAATGTCGTTAACTAAATCCAAATTTAAACTACTCATTACATCTGTTAAAAATGACTAATGTTATAATGTTTTATTAAGTTACTGATGAAGCCAACGCCAACGTTGGCGAAACGTATAATTAAAAAAATTTCAATTTCAAGTATGTTTACGACAAAATGATTTTTATTTATAATCAAAAATCATGCTTATTTAATAACATTTTGACTTAATAATCTCCTAAAATACTTATAAAATTCTATATCATTGAAAAGTAAACAAATAACTGCGTTTCATGAAGGTTCCCGTTTATGTCTATTTAAAAACCGAAAGCAATGTATATTTATTAATGACATTTTTGTAGAACATTCTAAATTGTCAAATCCCTTTTTGTGTTACAATCGAAAAACAAACATAGAGAATTTCAATTTGTAGTGAAAATAAACATGCTCTAAAAACTATCATAAAGTGTGCGAAAAATTCTTGGGTTAAATAAATATTTTTGACAAAGGCGGCCATGGAAAAGCAAATCGATAAATTAGTAAAATATCTTATTTTAAAGATTATTTTCACATTTATATCTAATGCAAAAATCATTGTACTTGCATATTATTACTGAAGCCCATGATAGAATGGCTTGGTCATTCATAATAATTATAGCCTGTACGTTGATTTAAGCTGGCATTTTTTGTGATATAATTCTCTGGAAGTGCAAGTACCTATATCACAAAATATCAGCGTTTACTTACTTACAAGATTTCAAAATACATATAATAATTTGTTATATACAAGGTGCCCAACTTAAATGTACGCAGCTTAAAGCAGGTGAGTATGCAACACACATTACATTTACAGCCTAGATGTAATTTGTGTTGCATACTTACCTGCTTAAAGCTGCGTACATTCAAGTTGGGCACCTTGTAGTATGTACAATACTTGATAGATTTATTTAATTCTTAAAAATGAATCTAAAAATTGTTATACACTTATGCCCTACTATTTATATCTAATCAAGTCCCCATTTTACTATGCTGTACTTACTGTAAATTCAAACTTTGACACATTAAACTATTAATGTGATATATTTCTATTATTTCAGCTAGGAATACAAATTCTACTAACAGAAGCTCAATTTCCTCCAAGACTTAACATACCTGGTGCTCTTTTAGTACAACCAAATAGATCGGGACCTCAAAGGTCACACAGGCCTGAACCAGGTCATGCTCCGCCACGACTTCGTAAACCAATTCCAAACGCACTGCCCATCTCCATTCCTATTCGTGAAGATTCTGAAGAAGATCAAAGATCCTCTATATTAGATGACGAAGTTGCAAGATTGATCCAGGCCAACAACAGACAGGCAGCTGCAGCTGCAGCTAATGACGACGAACCACCTCGTCCTATACAATTTAGACCTGAACGTCCTGTACCTGTTCTTCGACAAGATCTTCGTGATTCTCCTCCACCTAGACAATCGTTAAGACAAGAGATCGAGGAAGAAAATGTTCCTGTTATTCGTCAGCAGCTGACACCTGTGCGACAAGCTCCTCCTCAGGTAAGGGTTCGCATTAGACACAATTTGCAACTTTAAACTATTTATAGTTGTAATCAATTATTTCTAAAGACAATTAATTATTAGGTGGTACGACAACAACCCCCTCCCCAACCACAAAGACAACAAAAAGCCAGAGTAGCTGCCAACCCAAGACCAGTGCCACAACAATATTTAGAAGATGACGATGGACGTCGTGGTAGAAATCGTAAACCTCCAGTACAAATTCTGCGTAAGTATCGTACAGACAATGAAGACGGAAGCATCACTTGGGGATTTGAGAATGATGATGGAACCTTCAAAGAAGAAACTATCGGGGCTGATTGTATTATCAGAGGAAAATATGGTTACGTAGACCCTGAAGGTACACGAAGAGAGTACAATTATGAAGCAGGTAATAAATGTGATCCAGAAGAAGAATTTCTTGAGGATCTACCACCTCAACAAGTTGTTTCTAATAGAGCGCCACCTAAAAGGCCATACAATTAGAAGTTAATGTAATTAGTTAGATGTTTTATCCAATAAGATTCCGTTTATTGTTTTACGTATTATTAAAATTATATGGCTTGGTTGAAAACATTACATGCATACATTATCTGGAAATATGACGTGGATAAATATGACAGGCATATTTGTCTGTATCAAATTGTATGCAAATATCGCAAACAGCAAATAATAAAAGGTTTTGTTTATATAGTCCCATCAAGACTTATACATGAGTAAAGTATGAATTTGGATTGTCCAACAATCAAATCCGGATATGAAGTTCCATATAGTATGTGTTTCGAATAACCAAATGTATATGATTGAACCATGAATGAAAATTGAATGCTATTTGACATTAACCTTTTTGGGAACCAACGCGTGTGAGAAAACAAAGTAATTCATTAAACTTCTAGAAATACCTTTTTGAATTTCTTGCTATTGCTATAAAGTCGTTAACTCTTACTATATTACTACACCTTTTTCTTTACTATTTCATTTAGGTGTTGGTTTTCTTCGTGTTCTTCATTTCGATCTTCTTTCTATATATTTCTTTCTATTTACTACTTACTTTTGTTATTTGTGTATAGCTATAGTATTTAATATGTTAGAAGTAGTGTTCTACACCTTTTGCATGAATTCTGTTTCTAAATAGCAATAACAGAATGATTCTTGGTAGCACATAAATAGTTGGCTTTCTTTATTTTGCAATTTCTATTAGTATCTAATATATTAAAGACAGTATTGCACCTACACCTTTTGCATTAACATTATTCTTTCTGCTTCTACTTCTTTTCATATTCCAATTTCATTTTCATTCTTTTATTTACTCATAAAACATTGAGTTTATTACAAGTGGGGTAATATTTACACTTTTTGTATGCTTACTATTTCTAAATGATGGTAGAAGTATTTATTATTCTTGCTGCTGGGTTCTTTTTTATTTTATAGTTTCTTTTCAATTGCCTATGTTATTTATTCATTAAATATCCATATACTTGAAGCATAACATTTCCTCTATTTCTAGATCACATTTAATTTTCTTTCTATTTAGTACTATCGTCTATACTTTTATCCTTAATTTTGCTAGTCAATGATATGGGTAAGAAATTTGTAAGAAACATTTAAATGAGCAGAAAATTTCTAAAAAACAGCTTCTGAGATTAAAAAATTGTAACTAATGTTTACTTAATATATGATAAATTATTAAGTAGATTTGGTATAACAATATCTATGTATTTTTTTAAAGAAAAAGTGGTTAATCTTCTTAATGGTTGTAGAAAGGTAGATCAGCTGTTTCTTTATTATGATATTTTTCTAGTTTTATTTAGATCTTATCTCATTATTTATATTTTGAAGGCACCAATTAGTTATAAATTTTTGCATACCTTAATTTAATTTGTCATATTTTCAAGGTAGCTGCATCCTTACCTATGCTACTATTCAAACTATTTTCTATACCTTTATTTCATCTTGTTTATATTTTCAAGGCAGCTCTATTCTTACTATACCACTGTTCTAGTTTTCTATCTATATCTTTACTGAATTTCTTATATCATTAAAACTTTGCCTTTGCTCTATTTTCGTTAATATTGATTCCTTTTTTATCTTCGTTCTAACTTATTTTTTCTTTTGTTTCGTACATTTTTAGCAATTCTACCTATTATTTCGATCTGACTATTTAGTTTTAACCTATATAAGAATTATATTTTGGTATGCAAAATAATTGACTGAAAGAATTGGGCGGCTAGCACATGATGAATATTATTAGTCAACTTTATAAAAAAATAATAAAACATTTGTGCTGAGTCATATTTACAAGCTCTTTAAATGATAATAAAAATGCATCTACAAGTATAAGTAATTAGATACAATACAGCATAATATGTTACCATTAAAGAATGGGTTTAATCTATCTTGAATTTTAAAGCTTCTGTGATTTTAAAATTCAGCAGCAGATTATTTTTAATCTCATTTGCTGTTGCTCTATGTGGGATACTGGTTCTTCACTATTCTGCTTCTTCATTTACCTAAATGCTTCCTTTCTTCTATATTTTTTCTATTACTTTCTTATTTCTATTCTGGATTTTAAAATGCTCTTTGCGTAGAAGGTCAAATAGATGCTTCACTGTTTATTAAGGTAATTTTCACTTAACTGGACAAGAGACATTGTAATTTTTATCTTCAATGCTTCATTCTTCTATTTCAACAATTAATTTTCTATTTCTGTTCTGAATTCCGGTAATGTTTTGTTCTTAAAATACTATACTATTATTCTTGAACATACTTCCACCGATGCTACTGTGTAAATGCTTATTTCTTTCTATGATTTAGCAACAATTAAAAGGGTAAATAAATAATTTTCTGCTTAGTTTATAAGTGTGATTTTCGCTTAACTATTTAGGAGATATTTTCATTTTCATCTTCAATTCTTCTTTTTTTGTATTTGAACTAATAATTTCTTATTTCTGTGCTGTATGTTAATTCGGGTAAATGTTATTTTTAAAATATCATATACCTACTATTATTTTTAAGCATGCTGCTATCGCTGCCATTGTGTAAATGCTTATTTCTTTCTATGCTCAAACTGAGTTTATATCTTTTAGCATAATTAGAAGCGCACATAAATACTTTTCTGTTTAGTTCAAACATGTTATTTTCAGTTAACTTATCAGGAGATATTTTAATTTTCATCTTCAATGCTTATTTTTTTCTATTTGTAGGTACTATTAATTTCCTATCTCTGTTCTGAATTTTAATTTGGGTAAGGTTTTGCTCTTAAAATGTTATATACTATTATTCTTAAGCATGCTGTTACCGATGCCATTGTTTAAACACTTATTTCTTATTATGCACAAACTGAGTCTAAATCTTTTAGTATACTTAGAATGGTAGATAAATACATTTCTCTTTAGTTTATAAATGCGATTTTCACGTAACTAATCATGAAATATTTTTATTTTTGTCTTCAATTCTTCTTTTCTTCTATTTCAACTATTAATTTTTTATTTCTGTTCTGAATCTTAATTTGGGTAAGGTTTTGCTCTTAAAATGTCATATACTATTAAACTTAAGCATGCTGTTACCGATGCCATTGTGTAAATACTTATTTCTTATTATGCTCAAACTGAGTCTAAATCTTTTAGTATACTTAGAAGGGTAGATAAATATATTTCTGTTTAGTTTATAAACGCGATTTTCACTTAACTAATTATGAAATATTTAAAATTTTAATTTTCAATTCTTCTTTTCTTCTATTTCAACTATTAATTTCTTATTTCTGTTCTGAATTGTTAATTTGGGTAATGATTCGTTCTTAAAATATCATATACTATTTATTCTTAAGTATGCTGTTAACCATGCCATTGTGTAAAAACGTATTTCTTACTATGCTCAAACTGAGTTTAAATCTTTTAGTATACTTAGAAGGGTAGATAAATACATTTCTTTAGTTTAATGACACGATTTTCGCTTAACTAATCAGGAAGTATTTTAAATTTAATCTTCAATTCTTCTTTTCTTCTATTTCAACTCTTATTTTCCTATTTCTGTTCTGAATGTTAATTTGGATAATGCTTCATTCTTAAAATATCATATACTATTAATTCTTAAGCATGCTGTTACCGATGCCATTGCGTAAACACTTATTTCTTACTATGCTCACACTATGTTTAAATCTTTTAGTATACTTAGGAGGGTAGATAAATGCATTTCTGTTTATTTTATAAACGCGATTTTCACTAAACTAATCATGAAATATTTTTATTTTCATCTTCAATTCTTCTTTTCTTCTATTTCAACTATTAATTTTTTATTTCTGTTCTGAATTTTAATTTGGGTATTGTGTTGCTCTTAAAATGTCATATACCTACTATTATTCTTAAGCATGCTGCTACCGATGCCATTGTGGAAATGCTTATTTCTTACTATGCTCAAACTAAGTTTAAATCTTTTAGTATACTTAGAAGGGTAGATAAATATATTTCTGTTTAGTTTATAAACGCGATTTTCACTTAACTAATCATGAAATATTTTAAATTTTAATCTTCAATTCTTCTTTTCTTCTATTTCAACTATTAATTTCTTTTTCTGTTCTAAATGTTAATTTGGGTAATGATTCGTTCTTAAAATATCATATACTATTTACTCTTAAGCATGCTGTTAACCATGTCATTGTGTAAAAACGTATTTCTTACTAGGCTCAAACTGAGTCTAAATCTTTTAGTATACTTAGAAAGGTAGATAAATACACTTCTGTTTAGTTTATAAACGCGATTTTCACTTAACTAATCATGAAATATTTTTATTTTCATCTTCAATTCTTCTTTTCTTCTATTTCAACTATTAATTTTTTATTTCTGTTCTGAATTTTAATTTGGGTAATGTGTTGCTCTTAAAATGTCATATACCTACTATTATTCTTAAGCATGCTGCTACCGATGCCATTGTGGAAATGCTTATTTCTTACTATGCTCAAACTAAGTTTAAATCTTTTAGTATACTTAGAAGGGTAGATAAATATATTTCTGTTTAGTTTATAAACGCGATTTTCACTTAACTAATCATGAAATATTTTAAATTTTAATCTTCAATTCTTCTTTTCTTCTATTTCAACTATTAATTTCTTTTTCTGTTCTGAATGTTAATTTGGGTAATGATTCTTTCTTAAAATATCATATACTATTTACTCTTAAGCATGCTGTTAACCATGTCATTGTGTAAAAACGTATTTCTTACTATGCTCAAACTGAGTTTAAATCTATTAGTATACTTAGAAGGGTAGATAAATACATTTCTTTAGTTTAATGACATTATTTTCGCTTAACTAATCAGGAAGTATTTTAAATTTAATCTTCAATTCTTCTTTTCTTCTATTTCAACTCTTATTTTCCTATTTCTGTTCTGAATGTTAATTTGGATAATGCTTCGTTCTTAAAATATCATATACTATTAATTCTTAAGCATGCTGTTACTGATGCCATTGTGTAAACACTTATTTCTTACTATGCTCACACTAAGTTTAAATCATTTAGTATACTTAGGAGGGTAGATAAATGCATTTCTGTTTAGTTTATAAACGCGATTTTCTCTAAACTAATCATGAAATATTTTTATTTTCATCTTCAATTCTTCTTTTCTTCTATTTCAACTCTTAATTTTCTATTTCTGTTCTGAATTTTAATTTGGGTAATGGTTTGCTCTTAAAATGTCATATACCTACTATTATTCTTAAGCATGCTGCTACCGATGCCATTGTGAAAATGCTTATTTCTTACTATGCTCAAACTAAGTTTAAATCTTTTAGTGTACTTAGAAGGGTAGATAAATACATTTCTGTTTAGTTTATAAACGCGATTTCACTTAACTAGTAATGAAACATTTTAAATTTAATCTTCAGTTCTTCTTTTCTTCTATTTCAACTATTAATTTTCTATTTTTGTTCTGAATGTTAATTTGGGTAATGCTTCGTTCTTAAAATATATACTATTATTCTTAAGCATGCTGTTACCGCTGCCATTGTTTAAACACTTATTTCTTATTATGCTCAAACTGAGTCTAAATCATTTAGTATACTTAGAAGGGTAGATAAATACATTTCTGTTTAGTTTATAAACGCGATTTTCACTTAACTAATCATGAAATATTTTTATTTTCATCTTCAATCTTCTTTTTTTTTATTTCAACTATTAATTTTCTATTTCTGTTCTGAATTTTAATTTGGGTAATGGTTTGCTCTTAAAATGTCATATACCTACTATTATTCTTAAGCATGCTGCTATCGATGCCATTGTGAAAATGCTTATTTCTTACTATGCTCAAACTAAGTTTAAATCTTTTAGTGTACTTAGAAGGGTAGATAAATACATTTCTGTTTAGTTTAAAAACGCGATTTCACTTAACTAGTAATGAAACATTTTAAATTTAATCTTCAGTTCTTCTTTTCTTCTATTTCAACTATTAATTTTCTATTTTTGTTCTGAATGTTAATTTGGGTAATGCTTCGTCCTTAAAATATATACTATTATTCTTAAGCATGCTGTCGCCGATGCCATTGTGTAAACACTTATTTGTTACTATGCTCAAATTGAGTCTAAATCTTTTAGTGTACTTAGAAAGGTAGATAAATACATTTGAAATCGTTTTGAAAAATATCTAGCCTAGAAGCGCAGGTGGATGCTTTTCTGCTGATTACTATTATAAAGGTAGTTTTCACGTAACAGATAAGGAGATACTACTGTTAAATGATAATTATTAAATTATTTTAGTTTTACATGTCTTCGCTTTTAAATAGCTAAGGTCTATTTTCAATCTAATGTACCATAATGCTGTATATAAATGCTCATACTTAGCTTAGTACAATCAGTCAATCGTTTATTGGAACATTTATACTACATCATTGTTACTTTTCATATTATAGTTTCTTATGCTTATCACAGTTCACTTTAAATATCTACTATGTTGAGATTTATTTTGCTACTGCTTCTTTCGTTGGCTTTCGCTAGCATGCTAATCTGTATACCAACTTCTCTTCTTCATACTGCTCTTACGCTTTTTTCAATTTTAGTCTTAATATAATAAAGTACAAATATCATTTTAAAGTTAACGTAAAAATACAAATAATCTGAAGTAATACATCTTCATTCATAGCTATTCTTATCAACAATAATGAAAAAATATATACTTTTGCTCTTATTTAATTACTATATTGGTGTTATATTAAATGGATATATGCTTGTATTGGTGTTAGTAAATTTCTGCTACTTGACGTCTTTAATCTGTCTAAAAGTCCCTATTATTTTCTTTTCTTCCGTTTTTTATTCTCTTTTACTTATTTTTCTTTTTTTCAAAACTTTGTTTTCTCGTCAAATTTGTGGTTTATCTAAATAAATATAACAGCCTATATCTTAGTCACATTGTATTGTAATTACATCAAGTAGATATGTAGTTTTAATGCAGTATTAAAACTAAATATCTATTTAAAAAATAGTAAATAGTAAATTACTATAACTTTATTTTGTCAAATGGCTTTCAAGAATATAAGTGCAAATAAAAGCATTTTTACAAAAAGCTGTGTTTTATTACTTTTTCTGAGTATTATATTTATAGCAACTGTCTTAGGAAAACGTCCAGTAAACCCAAAAATGCACAGAAGGAAAATTTACCC